>AWOL01S0025336.1:71539-106044 GCA_000715115.1 Nicotiana otophora
CATCCTCAATTCTGCCTCGATCTTGGCCTTCGATCCTGGTTCTCGATCCTGGCCCTCGATCCTGTCCCTCGATCCTGGTTCTCGATCCTGGCCCTCGATCTTGTCCCTCGATCCTGGTTCTCGATCCTGGCCCTTGATTATGACTTCGACCCGGCCTTCGACCGTGACCCTCGACCCTGGGCTCGATCATGGCTTCGATCGTGGCCGTCGATTTCTGGGCTCGATTCCTGGGCTCGATTCTGACAGAACAAGTTTCCAACAAAAGGAAATTGCAGCAGTTGTTGTAGTTCAATTTTGGATCCGTTAACCATCCGGAACTCACCCGAGGCCCTCGGGACCTCAACCAAATATACCCACAAGTCCTAAAACATCATACGGACTTAGTCGAATCCTCAAAACACCTCAAACAACACTAAAACCATGAATTACACCCCAATTCAAGCCTAATGAACTTTGAAATTTCTAATTTCTACAAACAACTGCGGAACCTATCAAATCACGTCCGATTGACCTCAAATTTTGCACACAAGTACTAATTGACATAACATAGGTATTTCAATTTTCAGAATCGGATTCCGACCCTGATATCAAAAAGTCAACCCCCCGGTCAAACTTCTCAAAAATAAAACTTTCGGCATTTCAAGCCTAATTCCTCTAAGGACATCCAAATAATATTCCGGACACGCTCCTAAGCCCAAAATCACCATACAGAGCTATTAGAATCATCAAAATTCAAATCTGAGATCGTTTACACATAGGTCCATATCCGATCCACTTTTCTAGCTCAATTCATTTTTTAATTATGAGACTAAGTGTCTCATTTCACTCCGAGTTTCTTCCGGACTCGAACCAACTAACCCGATGTAATATAATATTGCTGAATAACACAAAAAGAAGTCGGAATGGGGAAAACGGGGTTATAACTCTCGAAACGACCGGTCGGGTCGTTACATCCTCCCCCACTTAAACATACGTTTGTCCTCGAACGTGCCCAGAGTTGTTCCAAAAGCCATCAAATCGCTGTGTAGCTTTCACATGCACATACCCGGGGGTGATCCCACGTCACCCTATCCCATACAGGTCTGATAGCACAGCATAACTGAAATTTCTCAATTCAACCTAACCCACAAGCCTTCGAATCAAATTTCCAATATCCGAAATTTCCTATAAGATGAGAAGTTTGCATCTACATACCGTATATGTCTGAACAATCTATACCAAAAGCCGTAACCATAACTCAAATACTCAAATTCAATTACCGCATATCTCGAATGCTAGAAGCAATGATTTCAAATCACAGTATCGACTCAAATCAATCCAGTGCCAGTCGTAAACTCATATCAGACAAAAAATCATTTTCAAAACCTTCGTACACTGCCGACGATGAAAGAAACATACCAAATTCATAGCCATTCATTAGACCAACAGGTCATGGAGCTCTTGTTCCTTCTACAAGAACTATAGCCAATTTCAAAGCCGACTTCCGATATTATCCTCCTAATTATACCACAATCAAATATGCTACCATCCATTCTAGGCCCAATGACCTCGTCTCCTCCAACACAACCACTCTAGTGACATGACACATCAATACAATTTAAAGCCACAACCCGTGCAATCCGTGCACCAAATAGCAACATTCCAAATGTATCCAATCGTAATAATGACCCAAACAGGAGAACCGTTCCGCAAGCTCAACGAGTACCACCCCGACGCAATGCTAAGAACCCATCACACACCGCAGAACCATAACATACAAATCTTACACAAGGGATCATATTTCCACATAACTCTGCTGCAATACGCGACCCTATCCAAATACTGGTCCATATGAAACACCTCAAGCCACCATGATAAAATCAATAACCATGCGGAATTCGACATCAAGTATCCAAAGTGCATTACTATACACACAGAGAATCAAATGACACCATGCCACATAAAATCCGAAAGAACACGACCAATACGTCATCAACCAACCAATATACAATACTATTCTCGCTCAAATTCCGCTATAAGGCGACAATAGAACCGCACCATATGTGCATATAACCACGAATCACAACTCCTCGTAGCATAGAAGAGTAACTCACCGATCATTTCAGAGCACGAATAAGCTTCACATCAACCGAATGGCACATCCTTCAACAATAGCAGTATGGAGCCAATTAATCCGGCTCGGTGTAGAATACACATCCTAATTAGGCCTACCAATGGGCCCCGAATCAACTATGGTCAGCCACCAATAGATAAACAACCTCCGAAAGTCCACAATGATGAGATCATAACACCTTCTATCATCTGGCTAGCTCCGGCCACAACTTCACAGTCCACCACCATGAAACAATCTGCTCACGAGAACTCCCAATCTTCAATTCCATAGAACACATGAATCACCCTATTTGATTCCACCTCCACCGCCCGAATGCCTAACACCTCTCTCATACTCAATCCTCCCACGAGGAATACTTTGAAACTTCTTTCGTGCCACCTGGCAAAAACATTTGAATATCAACAGCCGATCAACCAGGAGAGTGCCGCATTACCAGCGAAGTACCCATAAATGAAAACACACTGCCCCTTCTTAAATGTACACTCTCATCAAGCTATACCAGATAGTAATATCATTTACCTAGTCATCGAAAACCGTTCATGCTGCCTAAGCATTTATGTCCTTCCCTTCAAAACTGAACTGTGAACTGGTACATGTAAATCCTATTCCCGCACAACACACTACATCTGTTATGCCATCATGTGACAAGCATAAGAATTCCATTATCAACTCTAAGTCACTAGAAATTACATACCTTATTAGTGAGAAACCTCTTTCTTGCTTCTTTCTAGGAGAAAATCATAACACACAACACGCTCCATACATCGGTAGAAATTATCCGGTTTAAACCATGGTAGAACCCATCATGAACACTTTGAGATCCATTTGAACATAATCAAGCTATCTGAACCGAATTCCTCTAACTTTACCAAGCCACACAGGTTGCCAAATCCGGGAGCAATTCCACAAAGCACCTGTAGATACTAGCCACGTCATAAGTACACAAATAACCGATCATACCCATTACTGTGCTACCCCAACCAACTTCCAAACTGTCCTATTTCCCCAAGTCCTTTCCAAATTGCCTTCAAATTGCTATTTTATTTCCTTATTAGAACACTACTATCCTTAACTAAAACTGGCCCCACGAACTCTAGCATAGAATCACACCGCCCTAAGGCTTATAAGCCGCCGAATACCCTTTTTATGTATTCCAAAGGTTCCACAACCAAAACATGCTTACTCTGAAGAGACTTTATAGGAACCTAAAACCGTTTCTTTCACCTTCTTGATACTGAAATGCATAATTCACAATGATATGAGATGCAACGAGTCTCAACACCGTTCAATGCAACTCCCAGTTTTCTAGCCATATTTATAAATCTTGAATTTATTGTAACCATTCTCGAATTAACCGACTAAACGGACCGAAACGACATGTGCCCCATTATCACATCAAGACCCAAGGGAATAAAGAGTAACCCTCACTCCTGCGCAACCGAGCAAATTCCCGCTCCATGTACACTACATTCTCTGTGAATAAACACTCAATTATTTTTATGGTCCTCCCATAACCATAGGGTATAATACAAATTGTGTCCAGAAATTCCTTTACCCGAGTCATCCTCGATCTCGACCTCTGCAAGTCATAACTGATTCACCGGTATACCCCGAACCGAAACTAATATGACCCATAACCGTGCAATCAACTCGTCGATAGAAGACTCCCTCACTTAGCCTTAAGCTGCAATTATATAAAATTAGAACCCGTAAGAATTTCTCCTTCTCAATTACCAAGGTCTCGCACCGTTAACCTGCCAAACTTCTCGAAGTCTTTTATTAAGCCTTTCATGAACATTCTGAATCTCCAGCCAAAATTACACACGCGACCTCCCACCGAGTAGCTAGTAGTATTCCGCACAAAAGCTTCATCAACATCACGCCACCGCTAGCTGCACACAGGAGATAACCCACATATGGAATTCCTTACTGACATATTCCAATGACACTGCACTGAGTGCAACGACCACTAAATTAGTAAATTCTCCTGAGTTCATGCTTGCCCACCATTTGCATAAGTCTGCACTTTCCCTATTGACATCAACTGTACGTCAACAATACCTTCCGAACTCAAGTCATATTGTACCTGACACGATAATCAGATCTTCACACCTCTATTCATTTCAAACACATTTCTTTATGCCATATTCAATTTTCCTTTGTACACCAACCATCACTCCAAATAGAGTCTGCAGGACGATTCACATACTAACACGATTCCAAACCATTCTACACTTTCTCAAGGCGCACGACTGCCCTACTAGTGAATTGATATGCTAATCTGCCACTCTTACTTCGGTTAAATCATCTCCTTTAAGAAACTTCTCAACCTCTACTTCTCCTACTTGTCTTGCTAGTACTTCNATCTCGACCTCTGCAAGTCATAACTGATTCACCGGTATACCCCGAACCGAAACTAATATGACCCATAACCGTGCAATCAACTCGTCGATAGAAGACTCCCTCACTTAGCCTTAAGCTGCAATTATATAAAATTAGAACCCGTAAGAATTTCTCCTTCTCAATTACCAAGGTCTCGCACCGTTAACCTGCCAAACTTCTCGAAGTCTTTTATTAAGCCTTTCATGAACATTCTGAATCTCCAGCCAAAATTACACACGCGACCTCCCACCGAGTAGCTAGTAGTATTCCGCACAAAAGCTTCATCAACATCACGCCACCGCTAGCTGCACACAGGAGATAACCCACATATGGAATTCCTTACCGACATCTCCCAATGACACTGCACTGAGTGCAACGACCATGAAATTCGTAAATTCTCCTGAGTTCATGCTCGCCCACAATTTATATAACTCTGCACTTTCCCTATTAACATCAAATGTACGTCAACAATACCTTCCGAACTCAAGTCATATTGCACCTGACACAATAATCAGATCTTCATGCCTCTATTCATTTCAAATACACTCCTTGTTTTTGTACACTAACCATCACTCCAAATAGAGTATGTAGGCTGATTCACATATTAACACGATTCTAAACCATTCTACACTTCCTCAAGGCGCACGACTACCCTACTAGCGAATTCATATGCTAAGCTGCCACTCTTACTTCGGTTAAATCATCTCCTTTAAGAAACTTCTCAACCTCTAATTCTTCTACTTGACCTGCTAGTACTTCAACCACCGCAAAACACTTCCCATCATGTCTTCCCTCATACTTTGCTACCCAACTGCTGCATCAAATCAAAATGTATTTCTGTCGCACCTGAACCAATAAAATGTTATCGACTCTAAGTCTCTTCAAAGATTATCTTCCCCGAGCCATCAACATCAAAATACCCATTCGAAACCACCATTACTACACAACCACTTACTCTTTTTGAGTTCAAACTCATTGACAGATATGAGAATTTAATTTGTCCCAAAATTTAACAACGTGAAAGATCCTTCAAAACATTCACACTCGAGACGGTACGTCGCATCACAACAAAAATCAAGCACCCAATGACCTTCCTTTATATTTAAAGAAAACACTTCTCGTCACATTCACATAGTCGTAACACTTCCCGCAGTTACGTCATACTCACCACAAAGCCATTCCACTGCTCATCGAGCCACAATTCAACTCGTAAGGACATTATCGGACATATGAGTCCAAATGCATAGGTTACAACTGAAGCTACCGAGCCAAAACTACGGTTTAAACCTGGCCTCAAGTCCTCCAGACTAGCCCATCACCAAAACACATAATACACATCTCAAACCTCATTCATAGAATCACAAACCGGCGATGCACAACAGATATCGAGCGCTCATGTGCGCATACGAGATGCGTGGAAGGAATTCAAAGAGTTATGTCTCAAGCTGAATCATTTTCGCACGATAGAATACAAGAAAGTGAAATTTTCCTAAGGGNACATCCTCCTGAAGATAAGTACATACGTCTCCGTACCGATCCGCAAGACTGTACTAAATTCCCTCATGACTCGTGAGACCTATGTAACCTAGGCTCTGATACCAATCTGTCACGACCCAAACTAACCTCTGTCGTGATCGCGCCTATCGTGGAACTAGGTAAGCCGACTCATTTCCAAAACAAACCGATATTTTCATTTCAAAGATAATTCCAAGGTTATTTAACATAAACCTTCATTAAAGAGTTCAAATCAAAGAAAAATAGAAGTTCGGAAAAGAAAAGGCCCGACATCGGGGTGTCACTAGTCATGAGTATATACTACAATCTGTCTAACAATGTCAAGGCTAACTCAGCCCGAAACATAGCTAAATACAACTAGAGGAAGATAAGAGGGAGAAGAGCAGGGGCTGCGATCGCCAAACAGCTACCTTGCTATCTCCAAGAAACGAATCTACAACCAGAACACTCAATAACCGCTACCGTGTCCAGGTACACCTAACTCTGCACACAAGGTGCATGGAGTAACGTGAGTACGCCAATTCAGTAAGTAATAACAATAAATAAAGACTGAGTAGTAGTGACGAGCAATAAAGCATATAACGTTCATATCAGAAAATCTGAGTAAAATACCACATGCTCTTAAAATTCAGGATTTGAATCAAACATCTCGTTTAAACCCAGTTCTACTAAAAATCATTTAAAGACATTTTTCCAACAGTTTTTCAAACAAAGGGCTCAATGCAAAGGTGAGCAAAAAAAATGATGAAATCATAAACAGCCCCTTGGGCAAAACATCACTCATATACAAACGATCATACCTCTCATGATATGAAGAGGTATCATATCATGATACCTCACAATCACTCTTGCCACTCAGGCATACCTCACAATCACTCTTGCCACTCGGGTATACCTCACAATACCTTTTGCCTCCCAGTCACTCAGCACTCGTCACTCGCATTTAGTAGGTACCTACGCTTACTGGGGGTGTGTACAGACTCCGGAGGGGCTCCTTCAGCCCAAGCACTATAATCTGCACGGACAACTCACGTGCGATAATAGTAAAGTATGTTGCAGGCGGGCAGCCCCGATCCACACTCATCCTCACAAATCAGGCCCTCGGATTCACTCATTCATAAAGTATGCTGCAAGCGGGCAGCCCCGATCCACACTCATCCTCACAAATCAAGCCACTCGGGCATTTCAATAAAATGGGGCATTCGGCCCAAAACATTTATATGCATCAAAATGGAGTCATAAAACCGAGTTATGGGGTAAACAAGTATAAACATGACTGAGTATAGATTTTCAATCAAAAATTGTGAGAGGATGGTAAGAAACAACCCCTAAGGGTCCAAACAGCATTGGCGCAAGGCCCAAACATGGCATTCATCCCAATTTATAGAAAATCTTTCTAAAACATATAAGTGTCAATGGTTTCAACAAAGTATGAAACTTTACAGTTTCTACGGGACGGACCAAGTCACAAATCCCCAACAGTGCACACGCACACTCCCGTCACCTAGCATGTGCGCCACTTCAAAATAGTAGAATGATACGAAATCCGGGGTTTCATACCCTCAAGACTAGATTTACAATCGTTACTTACCACAAACCGGTCAAATCTCTAACCCACAATGATCTTGCCTCTGGACTCGGCCTCAAAATGCTCCGAATCTATTCACAATAAGTACAATACCATCAATACGCGCTAATGGGATGAATTCCACAAGAAACACTACAAAATTAGACCAAAGCCCGAAATTGGCTCAACATTGCCTGTGGGACCCACGTCTCGGAACCCGACAAAAGTTACAAAATCCGAAAGCTCATTCAACCACGAGTCTACCCATATCAATTTTACCAAAATCCGACCTCAACTCGACCCTCAAATCTACAATTCTTATTTTCAAATTTCTAAGTTCCAATCTTCGATTTACACCTCAAAATCATGTAATCTAGTCGGATTATTCGATGATAATTCAATATTATGGAGTAGAAATGATCACAAGGGACTTACCTCAAGTTTTCCTTGAAAAATATATCAAAAATCGCCTCTTCTCAAGATCCAATTTGTCGAAAATGGCAAATGGGACGAAGTCCCTGTTTTTATAATTCTGCCCGGACATCCTCGATTCTGCCTCGATCTTGGCCTTCGATCCTGGTTCTCGATCGTGGCCCTTGATCCTGGTTCTCCATCCTGACCCTCGATCCTGGCCTTTGATCCTAGCCCTCGATCCTGGCCCTCAAGTATGACTTCGACCCGGCCTTCGACCGTGACCCTCGACCCTGGGCTCGATCATGGCTTCGATCGTGGCCGTCGATTTCTTGGCTCGATTCCTGGGCTCGATTCTGACAGAACAATTTTCCAACAGAAGGAAATTGCAGCAGCTGTTGTAGTTCAAGTTTTGATCTGTTAACCATCCGAAACTACCCGAGGCCCTCGGGACCTCAACCAAATATACCAACAAGTCCTAAAATCATGTAATCTAGTGTGATTATTTGATGATAATTCAATATTATGGAGTAGAAATGATCACAAGGGACTTACCTCAAGTTTTCCTTGAAAATTATATCAAACATTGCCTCTCCTCAAACTCCAATTTGTCAAAAATGGCAAATGGGACGAAGTCCCTATTTTTATAATTCTGCCCAGACATCCTCGATTCTGCCTCGATCTTGGCCTTCGATCCCGGTTCTCGATCCTGGCCCTCGATCCTGGTTCTCGATACTAGCCCTCAATTATGACTTTGACCCGGCCTTCGACCGTGACCCTCGACCCTGGGATCGATCGTGGCCCTCGATTTCTGGGCTCGATTCTGACAGAACAGTTTTCCAACAGAAGGAAATTGCAGTAGTTGTTGTAGTTTAATTTTTGATCTGGTAACCATCCGGAACTCACCCGAGGCCCTCGGGACCTCAACCAAATATACCAACAAGTCCTAAAACATCATACGGACTTAGTCGAATCTTCAAATCACCTCAAACAACACTAAAACCATGAATTACATTCCAATTCAAGCCTAATGAACTTTGAAATTTCTAATTTCTACAAACAACTCCGGAACCTACCAAATCACATCCGATTGATCTCAAATTTTGCACATAAGTCCTAAATGACATAACAAAGGTATTTCAATTTCAGAATCGGATTCCGACCCTGATATCAAAAAGTTAACCCCCCGGTCAAACTTCTCAAAAATAAAACTTTCGGCATTTCAAGCCACAATCCTCTACGGACTTCCAAATAATATTACAGACACGCTCCTAAGCCCAGAATTACCATACAGAGCAATTGGTATCATCAAAATTCAAATCCGAGGTCGTTTACACATAGGTCCATATCCGGTCCACTTTTCTAACTCAATTTTTATTTTTTTTAATTATGAGACTAAGTGTCTCATTCCACTTAGAGTTCCTTCCGAACTCGAACCAAATAACCCGATATAACATGATATAGCTGAATAACACAAAAAGAAGTAGGAATAGGGAAAACAGGGTTATAACTCTCGAAATGACCGGTCGGGTCATTACAACAAACCAGGTCTACAAGCCCAACATACTGAACTACCTGACAGGATATGTCTACAAGCCTCTACTGATGGGTGTATTGTGATCGGAACAGGGCCCGACCTACCCATAACGTATATACAGACATATAGAATATGTACACAAAACCCTAGACTCGGCAACTCTGAAGGACGTGGAGCTTACCGATTGGGCTGAACTCGGGAGACACCAACTAAGGAGGTCTACGTGTTTATCTATCTGAACTTGCATGCATGAAATGCAACGTCCCCAGAAAAGGGACGTCAGTGCGAAATAATGTACCGAGTATGTAAGGCAATAACATAACTAAAAGATGAAACTGTACTGATAATATAATAATTGAAAGTAACTGGGAGTCAAAGATGATCTGGAGATATACTTACCTGTTGATACTGACTCAACTCCTTCAATATAGTAAGTAAAATAAATGTTTGGCCCTATAAGGCTCGGTAAGTGTAACTGCTCAGCTGTAGTAGGCTCGCTCATAGGCGCTCGGCCATACTAGGCCCTGTATCTCAACCATCCTGGGCTCGCTCATAGGCACTCGGTCATAGTAGGCTCGATATATAACTTTACCATCTGATCAGAGGTTGCCCAATAGGGGCCTGCCCGTCGATTATAGCTCGATGGTGGTGAAAATACTATAATATTGTATACATGTATACACACACATATATATATATATATACATATATATATATATATACACACACACACACACACACCCTCTGCTCTCTTGACTGGAAGAAAATAATGCCTAACTGAATATAAATTCCCGATAAGGGAGAATGCTGTAACTTCTGAGACTAGGATAATGTGAATAAATTCATGAATATAAACTTCTCTGTGTCAGGACCTTCTAGTGATTATTCTAGTGCTTAGGGTCCCCTTCAGTCCTCAGTGGCCGGTAGAGGTTGCTTTGAGTGTGGGGACTTGGGGCATATCAAGAGGTTTTGTCCCCGCATGACGGGAGGTTCATCTCAGTAGAGGAGTCAGCCTTCGACTTCAGCACCAAATCCTCTACCACCCGCCCAACCAGCTAGGGGAGGAGCTCAGTCAGCTAGGGGCCGCCCAAGAGGGGGAGGCCGATCAGGGGGCGGCCAGGCCCGTTTCTATGCCCTCCCAGCCAGGCCAGATGCCATTGCTTCAGATGATGTGATTACAGGTATTGTTTCGGTTTGCCACCGAGATGCCTCGATATTATTTGACCCTGGGTCCACTTATTCATATGTTTTCTCGTATTTCGCTCATTTTCTGGATATGCCCCGTGAGGCTTTAGTCTCATCTGTTCATGTATCTACTCCTGTGGGTGATACTATCATCGTGGACCGCGTATATCGGTCATGTATGGTGACTATTGGGAGTCTGGAGACCCAAGTTGACCTTTTGTTGCTCAGTATGGTTGACTTTGATGTGATATTGGGTATGGATTGGTTATCTCCATGTCATGTTGTTCTAGATTGTCATGCTAAGACCGTGACGTTGGCGATGTCGGGATTTCCAAGGGTTGAGTGGAGCGGTTCTATAGACTATGTACCTAGTAAAGTGATTTCATATTTGAAGGTTCAACGTATGGTTGGGAAGGGTTGTCTATCCTATTTGGCTTTTGTGAGGGATATTAGTGCAGAGACCCCTACCATTGATTCTGTTCCGATGGTACGTGATTTTTCGGATGTGTTTCATACAGACCTGCCGGGCATGTCGCCTACAAGGATATTGACTTTGATATTGATTTGATATCGTGCATCAGCCCATTTCTATCCCACCGTATTGTACGGCACCGTCAGAGTTGAATGAGTTGAAAGGACAGCTTCGGGAACTCCTTGATAAGGGGTTTTGTTCGGCCTAGTGTGTCACCTTGGGGTGCACCGGTTCTATTTGTAAAGAAGAAGGATGGTTCCATGAGGATATGCATTGATTACAGGAAGTTGAACAAGGTCATGGTCAAGAACAAGTATCATTTGCCTCGTATTGATGATTTATTTGACCAGCTTCAGGGAGCGAGGGTGTTCTCCAAGATTGATTTGAGGTCCGGGTATCACCAGCTGAAGATTCAGGATTCAGACATTCTTAAGACAGCTTTCAGGATCCGATATGGCCATTATGAGTTCTTAGTGATGTCATTTGGGCTGGCCAATGCCCCAGCATCATTCATGCATTTGATGAACAGTATATTCAAGCCCTATTTGGACTCATTCGTTATTGTATTCATTGATGACATCCTGGTGTACTCTCGTAGCCAGGAGGAGCATGCTCAACATCTGAGGATTGTATTACAGAGATTGAGGGAGGACAAGCTTTATGCAAAGTTCTCCAAGTATGAGTTTTGGCTCGGTTCAGTAGCATTCTTGGGGCACGTGGTATCCAGTGAGGGTATTCAGGTGGATCGGAATAAGATAGAGGCGGTGTAGAGTTGTCCTAGACCATCCTCAGCCACGGAGATTAGGAGCTTCCTTGGTTTGGCGGGCTATTACCATCGCTTTGTGGAGGGGTTTTCATTTATTGCATCGCCTTTGACCAAACTAACCCAAAAGGGTGCTCCATTCAGGTGGTCGGATGCGTGTTAGGATAGCTTCCAGAAGCTCAAGATTGCCTTGAACACATCTCTAGTGTTAGTTCTGCCATCAACTTTGGGTTCTTACACCGTGTATTGTGATGCCTCGAGGGTAGGTATTGGATGTGTTCTGATGCAGGAGAGTAGGGTGATTACCTATGCCTCGCGCCCATGAGAAGAACTATCCCGTCCATGATCTTGTGTTAGCAGACATTGTTCACGCCTTGAAAATTTGGCATCATTATTTGTATGGGGTTCATTGTGAGATCTATATTGATCACTGGAGTTTGCAATATCTGTTTAAGCAGAAGGATCTTAATTTGCGTCAGCGGAGATGGTTAGATCTTCTCAAGGACTATGATATCACTATTTTGTACCATCCAGGGAAGGCCAATGTGGTGGCAGATGCTTTGAGTCGCCGGGCAGAGAGTTTGGGGAGTTTAGAATATCTCCCAGCAGCAGAGAGACCCTTGGCATTGGATGTTCAGGCCTTAGCGGGCCAGTTTGTCAGATTGGATATTTTGGAGCTGAGTCGGGTATTGTCTTGCGTGGTCTCCATGTCTTCTCTTTATGACCGTGTCAGGAAGCATCAGTATGATGAACCTCAATTGCTTGTTCTTCAGGATATGGTTCATCGAGGTGATGCCAAAGATGTGACTATTAGTGATGATGGCTTCCTGATGATGCAGGGCTGGATATGTGTGCCCAATGTAGATGGGATCTGGGAGTTGATTCTTGAGGAGGCCTATAGCTCGCGGTATTTGAGATAACACTATTGGTGGAGGCGGATAAAGAAGGATATAGTTGGGTTTGTAGCTCGGTGTCCCAACAGTCAGCAGGTTAAGTATGAACAATAGAGACCTGGTGGCTTGCTTCATAGGTTAGATATCCCAGAGTGGAAGTGGGAGCGGATCACCATGGACTTCGTAGTTGGGCTCCCATGGACTTCGAGGAAGTTCGATGCTATTTGGGTTGTCATGGATCGGCTGACCAATTCTGCGCACTTCATTCCTGTTGGTACTACTTACTCTTCGGAGCGGTTGGCAGAGATTTACATCCGAGAAATTGTTCGCCTGCATAGTGTCCCAGTTTCCTTCATTTCAGATGGGGGCACTCAGTTTACATCGTAGTTTTGGATGGCCGTGCAGCGAGAGTTGGGTACTCGGGTTGAGTTGAGCATAACTATTCATCCTCAGACGGACGGGCAGTCCAAGCGCACAATTCAGATATTAGAGGACATGTTGCGCGCTTGTGTCATTGACTTTAGGGGTTCATGGGACCAGTTCTTGCCGCTTGCGGAGTTTGCATATAACAATAGTTATCAGTCGAGTATTTAGATGGCTCCGTATGAGGATTTATATGGGAAGAGGTGTAGATCTCCTATTGGATGGTTTGATCCGGGTAAGGCTAGGCTCTTGGGTACAGACTTGGTCCAGGATGCATTAGATAAGGTGAAATTGATTCAGGAGCGGCTTCGCAAGACGCAGTCTAGGCAGAATAGCTATGCGGACAGGAAGGTCTGTGATGTATCTTTCATGGTTGGGGAGAAGGTTTTGCTGAAGGTATCACCCATGAAGAGTGTTATGAGGTTTGGGAAGAGGGGCAAGTTGAGGCCCCGTTTCATTGGGCCTTTTGAGGTGCTTCAGAGGATAAGGGAGGTGGCTTATAAGCTTGCCTTGCCACCTAGCTTGTTGAGTATGCATCCAGTGTTTCATGTTTCCATGCTCCAGAAGTATGCTGGTGATCCGTTCTATGTTTTAGACTTCAGCACTGTTCAGTTGGAGGGTGATATGACTTATGATGTGGATTCGGTGGCCATTTTCAATCGGCAGGTGCAGAAGTTGAGGTCAAAGGACATAGCTTCGGTGAAGGTGCAGTGGAGAGGTCAGCCTGTGGAGGAGGACACCTGGGAGATCGAGCGGGAGATGCGGAGCACATATCCACGCCTATTCTGGACTCCAGGTATGTTTCTAGACCCGTTTGAGGACGAACGGTTGTTTAAGAGGGGGAATATGTAACGACTCGGCCGGTTGTTTCAAGGGTTATATCCCCATTTTCCCCATTTCTTATTCTTTTTGTGCTTTCCAGCTATATTATGATATATCGGGTGAGTTGGTTTGGGTCCGGAGTGATTTTAAAGTGGATTGAGACACTTACTCTCTTATTTAGAAGCTTAAGTTAGAAAAGTTAACCGGATGTTGACTTATGTGTTAACAATCTCGCAATGTAATTCGAATGGTTCCATTAGCTTTGCTAGATAATTTTGGACTTAGGAGTGCATCCGGAATGTAATGTGGAGGTCCGTAGTGGAATTGGGCTTGAATTGGCTAAAGTCGGAAATTTGGCGATTTCGGTCGGCAGTGGAAAATTTGATATCGGGGTCAGAATAGAATTCCGGAAGTTGGAGTAGGTTCATAGTGTCATTTGTGATGTGTGTCCAAAATTTGAGGTCATTCGGATGTGGTTTGGTAGGTTTCGGCGTCGTTTGCAGAATTTGGAAGTTTAGAAATTCTTAGGCTTGAATCCGAGGGTAATTTGGTGTTTTGATGTTGTTTTGAGTGTTTTGAAGGTTCAACTAAGTTCGTATATTGATATATGACTTGTTAGTATGATTGGTTGATGTCCCGAGGTCCTCGGGTGTGTTTCGGGTGGTTAACGGATCAATTATTGGTGTTGGGAGATAGCTGGTTTGCTGGTTTCTAAAGCTGTTGGTGTATTCTGCACCTCCGGAAGGGGAGCCGCAGGTGCGGACAGTGTTAAAGTAGGTTGGGTCCGTAGTTGCATAGGAGAGGTCGCATTTACGAGTCCGCAGATGCGGATAGGTCCGCAGAAGCGGAAGTGAGAAGGTCAGGCAGTGGCCGCAAATACAAGGTCTTTTCCGCACCTGCGTGGTCGCAGATGCGGATATGGAGCGCAAGTGCGAAGTTGGGAGTTTTAATGATTTTCCGCAGGTACGGAAGTTCTTGCACAGATGCGGTACCGCATGTGCGCATATTTAGCCGCAGGTGCAAAAGACCTGGGCAGAAACTATAAATAGAACACTTCGCGAATTTTGGTTTATTTCCACCATTTTCAAGTCGGGTTTTGGAGCTTTTGGAGTGAGGTTGAAGGGCGATTCAAGGGCTTTTAGTGAGGTAAGTTGATTGGGCTCTAATACTCCTATCTATGGTGTTTTCCCATTGTATTATCATCTAATTAGTAGAATTTGGGGGTGAAAATAGAGTGTTAGGGCTTGGGATTTTGGAGAGTTTAATTTAAGGATTTGAGGGACCAAATGATGTCGGATTTTGATAAATTTCATATGTATGGACTCGTGAGTGAATGGGCTTTCTAGTCTTGTAAATTTTGTCATATTTTAAGACGTGGTCCCAGGGGACGAGTTTGAGCCAATTTCAGGTTTTGAGTCTAATTTAGTAGTTTTCTTGTGGAATCAATTCCTTTAGCCTATATTAATCGTATTGTATTGCTTCTGGCTAGATTCGGGATGTTTGGAGGCTGATTTGAGAGGCAAAGGCATCGTGGAGTAGGATTTTCCTTGGTTGGAGGTAAGTAACGCTTTCAAACTTGGTTCTGAGGGTACGAAACCCCAAGTTATGTGTTATGTGATTGGTATTGAGGTGACACACATGTCAAGTGACAGGCGTGTACCGTGAGAATTGTGACCTAGGTGATTCCATGTCACCTTTTAGTGACTCTATCCTGTTGATATCCATGTTTTCATCATGTGATAAAGTAGTTGAGCTGTAAATCATGCTAGATATCATGTTTAGGCTTTGTGCCGATATTGTTTGGACCCTTAGCGGTCGTTTCTTTCTATCATCTCACTAGTTTACATTTACTATTTCATACTCAGTCATGATCATGCATTTTTTATATCATATCTCGATCTCAGTTATTTATTGATCCATCATATCATTGTTCCAGATTATTTTCATGACATTGTGAGCCCGTGGTGAGACTAGAGAGGTTGATGACTGAGTGAGGCCGAGTGCATTGTTATGAGTGACCGTTATGGGATCTGGCTGCACGCCGCAGCAGTTATATTGATGATTATCATAGCGATTGGGCTATAGGAGCCCCTCCGGAGTCTGTAACATACCCCCAGTGAGCTTGGATGATATTATTGAGCGATGGATTTCACTGGACATGGATTTGTCCGAAGTACTTGATACCTGGAGATGGATTTCTACACAGGGCTGGATTGCCCTTTTTCCTTAGTACTGGTGACTTATAGTCAGTGTTGCATATGTTCCGGGATATATTTCCCTAGGCCGGATGGCCATATACAGTACTGAGTGGTTGAATACTTGAGAGTGGAGTACATGGTGCATTTCATACAGTTTGTGCATCGGCATGTAGAGATAGCTGAGTTGTATACCCTACACTGTTCATATATGTATTTCCTTTACTGTTGAGTTGTATATTTGACTTGAAAACATGCCTACGTTTCTGCATATTTATTTTTGTTATACTTGTTGAGGTTGAGTTCGTCACTACTTTTCAGTCCAATGTTAGGACTTGTTAATTACTGAGTTGGTGGACTCACGTTACTCCCTGCACCTCGTGTGTAGATCTAGGCGATACCGGTCGTAGCGGCAGTTGCTAATTGAGGATCCTAGAGTTTTGGAGGCTATCAAGGTAGTTGCACTGCGTTCACGGGCCTTAACTTTCCTTCTTTATCTTCGTCGTACTTTTATTTATATCTCTAGATACTGTAGTAGAATGTATTTCTGATTTAGACGCTCATGTACTCAGTAACACCCTGGTTTTGGGCTGGATTATATCACTTTGGGATTATCATATGTTTTCAAACAGTCTTTCTTTAATGTTAAATGCTTCCGTTAACGTTTTCAAACTTATTGTTGTTGGTGTTGGGTTGTTGAGTTGAGGTTGGCCTAGTTCCATGATAGGCGCCATCACGACGATTGATTTTGGGTCGTGACAAATACGCAGCCCAACAGCAACACAAAACAGTCCACAAAACAGTACGCTACAAGTGAATAACTCGAACTCACAGCTTCCGATCACCGTCCCGTGAATTCTTACAAATATAGAATGACTTACTATGCACTTAAAGCAAAAGAAAATGGATCAAAGAGAGCAATAAACTTACCTTATTTGTTGGATAACTCAGCTCCTATCTTGGTTCTTCAAACTCTAAGTTTATACCTCCAATTAGAATTTGAAAGGGAGAGAAAATCAATTGAGGTTTGTGGAAAACGTTTGGGAGTATTTTTGCAGAGCTTATGTCTGGTTATTATGCTCTATTATCAGTATAATATATGAAGGAGATAGGCCTTTAAAAAGTCCTCTTTGAATGACTCGAACTGGCCCAGTTTTTGGACGACCCGAACTGGCCCATTTTTGGATTCTCGTTTAAGCAAGTAGGTGAAGTCTGTGCAGTCTGGCAAAACCGCCCATATATCTTTACTCTGAAATCGTATTGACAAACGGTTTAATGCGTTACAAAATAGACTCATAGATCTTTAATTTGAAGGGTGGAACACCCCATAAATCTAAGTATATTGGGAGAAAACCATTTACATTTGACCCAAAGTTTCAGTAAAACTTATGAACGTAACTTGTGATGACTTTCATCGACTTTTATTCCACTACTTGCTTGACTTCCAAATATAATACACGACTATCATACGACTAATATAACTCATAACATAACCTCCTTATCATGTTAAACACCCTGGTCTCACCCCAAAAGTACATGTTATAACATTCTCAACTTGTCGACTTTCGACGAAACATTATTTTCTTCTATTCCTTTAGCTTCTAAACCTTCCAACCCTCTTTGTACTTGTTATTCATGATATTCAATAGTTGTAACCTCCGAGGTAACATGATTAACTTACTTTATATATTTTCAAAGATGATCTCATTTTTGGTCCTACATTAGTTTGCTCACGACGTAGTTTTACGTACAAAAATATAGGGTGTAATAATCCGAATACTTTTACACAGAACAACAGCAAGGCAAAATACCTTTAGTTATCTATAGAATTAGAAAAACACTATGGAAAGTAACTAAAACAAATAAATTACTTGATTATAGTTTTATTTTTCGTAATGCAGATGGTGAGCGATATGCAAAATTTAAAGAATTGTGTTTTTAATTGTAATGGCTTGATAGAAAGAACAATAGCTTATAAGTTAGTTTTCTGTTTGTTATGTCTGAGCAGGTATTAGAAAAGGTTAGCATAGATTTTACAGATAGATATTACTTCACCTTCCCTTTTGTAGTTACTGTTAAAAGTTGAAAAGAACTCCAAAATATTAAATAGGCATTCTAAAAGTTGCAATAAATATTGAAATGTGAAAGCAGTTGCACCGTATTGAATAGGCTGTAGTAAGTGAGAGTTGAATCTGGACAAGTATTGGTCTATTTATCCAATTTTATTTAAATATAATATTATTATTATTTTTTGAAAGGTAAATTTACTTTTAAGTACCAAATATTATAGGAATAATGTGTGATTGAAGGGCAAAACAGTCGCTTAGCCTTTAATGGGTAATATAGTAATTTAATGTTTACTTTTAGGCTTTCCACTTATAATATAATATGATTAGTATTTATTTACATGATAATTAGCATTTACTATAATTATATTTGATTGATTGTATTGTCATATTTGTATCTTTGTATTTATTGCGTTTCCATTCTTTGTATTGTAACATTATAGTGAATGTAATATAAATAAATGAAACCCACTTAACCTTTTCAATTTGGTATCAGAGCTCAACGATCATCTTTTTCCTTTTTTATCATGACACCTTCTTCACTCACTCTTTCTTCTCCAGAAAATACCACACCCATCAAGTTGATGCTCCCCCTCCAGCCACCTTCAATTTCTAATATAAAAACTTTTGTACCCCTTGAACTTACTTACTTGAACTATCTCACTTGGAAAAAGGTTTTCAAGTCTTTATTGCGTAGACAAAATCTTTTGGATCTTGTGGAAGGTTCTGTCCCATGTCCTGATCTCAACCATCCACAATATACATTGTGGATTCAGTGTGATACAACTGCTCATAGCTGGATCAATGCGACGTTGTTACCATCTGTCCTTAACACGCTTCTAAATTACAATTGTGAAACTTCTCATCAGGCTTGGAGCATACTAGAGAAGCTTTTTCTTGACCATGTTTCTTTATGTGTGATCCATCTTAAAAATAAATTTCAGAATTTTAAGAAAGGATCTCTTTCATTGGAAGAATATTTACAACTGTTGCATTCTCTATCAAGTGCTCTATCCGCCATCGGAAAGAAAATATTAGACGAGGACCATGTTGCTCAAACTTTACAAGGGTTACCCCCTTCATACAGAACATTTATTTCTAGATTAAATGCTAATAGGCCATTTCCCTCATTATTTGCTCTCCGTCCTCGTCTTCTTACTGAAGAGGAACACATCAAAGCTATTTCACCTGATGAAATCTCAGCAATCTGTGGCTCTTCTTGCTGCAACCAGAAATTCTAATGACATTCGTCACCTTAATCAACAAAATCAAGGTCGTAGCTCTAATCAAAATTGTGGTCGTGGGAGATTTCAGAATAAGAATTGCGATCGTGGATTTGACCAGAACAATTAGCATACAAATTTTGGTAATTCTTCTCGTTCTTTCCCTGTCTCAAAGCATCTTTGGCCCTCTACCTACTCCAAATGCAACTAAATCGATGACACAATATCAGATTTATTTTCACTACAATCATACATCTTTGGAATGTCGCAATCTCTTCAACCATTCATTTGTCCCACATAATTCTCCCAAAGGCTTGTCAGCAATGAGCCTAGAAGAAGTGCCCACAACAATTTGGTATCCTGATACAGATGCCTCCTTACACATGACTGGTAACCCAAATTTCAGCTCTGATCCCAATCCATATCAGGTTAATGCGCAAGTCATGGTTGGCAATGGTAATTTGTTGTGGAAGCCGAATATATAGAGAGTGATTAAATCATAACTACTATATCTAAAGTTAGCTAATAAATAGTAAATAACACAATAATAAAAAAAATACCAGAAATTAACGAGGTTCGGCAAAATTTGATTTTTGCCTAGTCCTCGGACACAATCAACTCAAACTTTATTTCACTCCAAAAAATACAAGTGAAATGCTGCAAGAGAGAAAGAAGATTCAAATGCCTTAGGAGATAATAAGGCAAGTGAGAGATGTTTTGAAATGAACAAAACCCTTGCTATTTATAGAAGGGAAATGACTTTAATAATGTCATGCATGACATCATATTAAGTGTGAACATGTAATGTAAATGCATGAAAAATGCATATACCAATTTCTTCCTAAAAAGAGGCTTCAAATGTTCACACTAGTTCACATTAATCTTGTCAAATTCAACAAATCTACACCTTGGCAAGATTCCAGTTTTTCAATTTTCTCTTACTGATAAATTTTGATTGTGTCTTCAACTTTAATCTTCAAAGTTCAAAAATGTTGATCAAGTTCAAACAATGTTGGAACTTGATCGCAGTCACTACATTTGTTAGCATATCGGCAAGTTTGTCTGTAGTCCGAATATTCTGCACCATGACTCCACCAGCTTCTATAATATCTCGTACAAAGTGATATCGAACATCAATTGGATAGCACTCTAACTATCACAAAATAGTGTGATGCTTTCTTGACCAATACCAAGATCTCTAAGCAACCCTTGAAGACAAATTACCTCCTTTATAGCCTCCGTAATTGCCATGTACTCTGCCTCAGTAGTAGACAAAGCAACCGTTGACTGCAAAGTAGACTTCTAACTAACTGGTGCATTTGCAAAAGTGAAAACATAACCAGTAGTTGATCTACGCTTGTCCAAATCACCCGCATAATCTGAGTCACAATATCCAACCAGATACTGACTATCTTCCTGCTCAAAAATCAATCCAACATCTACAGTATTACCAATATACCGTAAAATCCATTTCACAGCTTGCCAATACTCCTTTTCTGGATCATGCATATACCTGCTTACAACTCCGATAGCATGTGAAATATCAGGTCTTATGCAAACCATTGCATACAACGACATTCGCATATGGCACTCTTGACATATACTCTCGTTCAACAGCATTCTTCGGCGACATAGCAGCACTAAGCTTAAAGTGAGGAGCAAGAGGAGTGCTAACCGACTTCGTGTTATCATTCATGCCAAATCGATCTATTACTCTCTTCAAGTATTTTTTTTAAGATAGATAAAGTTTCTTTGAATGTCTATTTCTTTTTATCTCCATGCCAAGAATTTTCTTCGCCTCACCCAAATCCTTCATATCAAACTCCTTTCTTAGTTGAATGTTCAACTTCTCAATTTCCTCTTGACTTTTGGAAGCTATCAACATATCATCAACGTATAGGAGAAGATATATGAAAGATCCGTCTTCAAGCTTGCGCAAATACACACAATGATCGCATTTGCTTCTTCTGTACTTCTGTCATAACATAAACTTGTCAAATCGTTTGTACCATTGTCTAGAAGATTGTTTCAATCCGTACAACAATTTTCAAATTTGCACACCATATTTTCCTTTTCAGCAACTTTGAATCCTTCTAGCTGAGTCATATAGATTTTCTCTTCCAAGTCTCCATATAAAAATGCAGTTTTTACATCTAACTGAACTAGTTCCAAATTCAACTGTGCTACCAAAGCCAACAAAACTCTAATGGAGGAGTGTTTCACGACTGGAAAAAACACCTTATTGTAATCAATTTCCTCCTTTTGAGCGTACCCTTTGGCCACCAATCTTGCTTTGTAGCGAACATCTTCTTGGTTAGGAAATCCTTTGTTCTTTGCAAATACACATTTGCACTCAATTGCTTTCTTGCCTTCCGAGAGATTGGCCAATTTCCATGTGCAATTCTAATGAAGGGACTGCATTTCTTCATTCATGGAAATCCTCCACTTATCTTCTTCTGAACTTTGGACTGCGTCTTTATAAGTGGTAGGAACACCATCAGCTACAATTGAGGCTGCACAAGTCACCGTCTCTATGAGATGAACAAATTTTTTTATTGTTCTTTTTGGCTTGCTGGTTGCTATTGATTCAAGTTGTTGTTGAAGTTACTGAGTTGGAATCTCCCCTTCCACTGACTCTTCTTCCAGGGTAGAATCTTTTATCGTTTCATCGTTTTCTCCCTATGTTGGGAAAATTAATTTTCACTCAAACTCCACCTGCTTTGAAGCACCATCAGTTTGTTTGACATCTCCAACTGTCACCTTATCTGTTATGGCAGATTCATCGAAGGTAACATCTCTGCTGAATATAAATGTTTCTTGTCTCTGGACACCATAATCGGTATCCTTTGACTCCAGAAGTAATCCCCATAAATATAGCTTTCTTCGCCCTCGGATCCAATTTTGTCTCTTTCACATGATAGTATGCAATTGAGCCAAACACATG
Source organism: Nicotiana otophora (assembly GCA_000715115.1). NCBI lineage: Eukaryota > Viridiplantae > Streptophyta > Magnoliopsida > Solanales > Solanaceae > Nicotiana > Nicotiana otophora. The sequence goes on from AWOL01S0025336.1 coordinate 94,051, forward strand.
CAAAAAATTATAATCTCCAGTAGGTTTTCCATACCATTTTTCAAATGGTGTCTTGCCTCCAATAGCGGCATATGGTAAACTATTAATGAGGTGGCATGCATATGTTATTGCCTCAGCCCAAAATTCTTTGCCCAAGCCAGCATTAGACAACATACACCAAACCTTCTCCAGCAAAGTCCGGTTCATGCGTTCTGCCACTCCATTATGTTGTGGTGTATTTCTGACGGTGAAATATCTCAAAATGCCATCATCTTCACAAATTTTATTGTAAAGATCATTTTTGTATTATCCACCGTTATCTGTGCGAAGACACTTTATCTTTCTACCTGTTTGAGTCTCTATCATCGCCTTCCAATTGAGAAACATTCTCAGCACCTCATCTTTGGTTTTCATAGTATACACCCACACTCTTCGGGAAAAGTCATCAATAAAGGTTACAAAATAGTGTTTCCCACCTAATGAAGGTGTTTTGGAAGCACCCCGAACATCAGAGTGAACATAATCCAAAATACTTTTAGTATTATGGATTGTTGTTCCAAATTTAACCCTTGTCTATTTCCCTTTGACACAATGCTCACAAAACTCCAAATTGCAAGTCTTTACTCCTTTTAACAATCCTTGATCTGATAAAATCTTCAAGGATTTTCCTCCAGCATGTCCCAAGTGCATGTGCCATAGCTTAGTTGCTTCTGCCTCCTTGTCATCACTGGATATCACTGTTGCTGTCCCAATAACTGTACTACCGTGATAGTGGTACATGTTATTATTTCGCCGAATTCCCTTCATTATCACTAGTGCAACGGAGCATATTCTCATTATCCCATTTTCTGCAACGACTTTGAGCCCCTTTGACTCTAGGGCTCCTACAGAAATGAGATTTTTCTTCAATTCCGGTACGTAGTCTTTCTTCCAGTGCCTTTTTTCTTGGCAAAAGGCGCATTCATCTTTGCTAGGTCTGGATCTTGACTTGGATCTTCCTTTCTTCGTTCTCATATGATTTTGAGAACGGCCTCTCACAACCAGTGCTTCTCCTTCTCCACTTTTTTGCTTTTCTCTCTTTCTTTGTTCATAGCTGTTTAAGGCAGAACAAACTTTACATCATCATTCCCATGAAGTAGAGTTATTTCGAGGTGCTCGTACTCATCGGGAAGAGAACTTAATAATATTAAGGCCATATCTCCATCACTAAAGGTCACGTCCATATTCTGCAAATCTGTCGTCAACTTATTAAAGCCGGTGATGTGATCATTCATTGTAGTACTAGGAACATATGTAAAGCGCAACAGTCTTTTTTTCATGTAAAGTTTATTTTGACTGTTTTTCTTCAAGAATTTATCCTCCAATGCATTCCACAATTTACTTGCAGAAGTATTTTTTGTGTATGGATACTTCTGTTCTCTTGCGAGGTAAGATCGAATGGTACCACAAGCAACGCGGTTGATAATCTTCCAATATCTTTCTCCGATATTGTCTGGTTTATTTTCTTCTATGGCAATATCTAGCCCTTGTTTAAAAAGGACATCAAGAACCTCAGCTTTTCGCATCCCGAAATGTCCTGACTTGTCAAATATTTCAACTGTAAATTTCACATTTGACATAATTCTTGTCATAGGCGAACATGCCAACGACGTATTACTGACACCCGATGTGAACTCTTCACTTTTATTATCTCCCATTTTGCTACAGATACTATTTATTTGCTGACAGTATAGAATACCAAAGTAATTCTTTTCTGATGTGAAAGTTCAGACTATGCTGCAACCACAGAGTATACTAAGATAGAACCTTGGCTCTGATATCAATTATTGCGGAAGCCGAATATATAAAGAGTGATTAAATCACAACTACTATATCTAAAAGTAGCTAATAAATAGTAAATGAGACAATAATAAAAAGAACATCAGAAATTAACGAGGTTCGGTAAAATATAATTTTTGCCTAGTCCTCGGATATAATCAACTCAAACTTTATTTCACTTCAAAAAATACAAGTGAAATACTACAAGAGAGAAAGAAGATTCAAATGCCTTAGGAGATAAGAAGGCAAGTGAGAGATGTTTTCAAATGAACAAAACCCTTGCTATTTATAGAAAGGAAATGACCTTAATAACGTCATGCATGACATCATATTAAGTGTGAACATGCAATGTAAATGCATGAAAAATACATATACCAATTTCTTCCTAAAAGGAGGCTTCAAATGTTCACATTAGTTCATATTAATCTTGTGAAATTCAACATAACCTACTTCTTATCTCTCATGTTGGTCATAGTTTTCTTCCTACTTCTAAACAACCGTTGCTTCTTAAAAATATTCTTCTTGTTCCTCAACTTAAGAAAACATTATTATCTGTTCATTGTCTTTGTGTCAACAATAAGTGTTCCGCTAAATTTACTGACTCTTCATTTTCCATTAAGGATCTGAAGACCAACCGCACACTGCTCCAATGTAGGAACTTTGGCTCGCTCTATCCGTTTTCATCTTCTTTAAGATTCACTCCATCAACATGTCCCACTGCTTTGTTTGGATCTACTACACAATCTTCATTGTGGCACAAATGCCTTGGCCATCCTGAAAAACTTGTGCTTGATGTATTGTCACGAAATTAAGTAATTTCTAGTTCTTCATGCTTTAATCCTTCTATGTGTAATGTTTGTCATTTGGAAAAACAATCTAGACTCCCATTCTCAAGTTCTACAAGTACAACAAATAGAGCCTTTCTTTTAATTCACTTTGATGTGTGGACATCCCCAATTGTATCCAATTCTGATTATCGTTATTATGTGCTCTTTATGGATGATTATACCAAATTCTCTTGGACCTATCTCATGCGCCAAAAATTTAAAATATTTGACAAATGTCTTGAATTCTATAATATGATATCAAATATTTTTAATTCATCAATTTCATATTTCCATTCTAATGGGGGTACAGAATATAATAATACTCAATTAAAATCCTTTTTCGTGATAAGGGTATTATTCATCAATTTTCTTACCCATATACTCCCCAACAAAATGACAATGCTAAACGCAAACATCGACACCTAAATAATGTCATACGTTGCTTACGTTTTCAAGCTAATGTCCCAATAACGTTTTGGCCTGAAGCTCTACGTTATGCTACTTATATTATTAACAGGCTTCCACGCCAAAATTTAAAAAAATTCCCATCATTTAAATGTTTATTCCAAAAAGAGCCGGATTTATCCCTTATAAAAATATTTGAGTGTCTTTGTTATCCACATACTGCCTTTGGTCATGTTCAAAAACTCCATCCTCATTCCGCTCTATGCTTATTTTTGGAGATTTCTTCGGATCACAAGGGATACACGTGCTTTTGATCCTTCAACTAACAAAGTACTAATTTCTAGGCCTAGCAACTTTGATTTTTTCCACACATCAACCTCACCTACATTATTTTCTAATATTTATCCTCCACCTACCCATGTATTTCTCCCCTCAAATTATGGGATTCAAATGCCTCCTTCCAATTCTCACGCTAACACACTTCCTAATTCTCATGAATCTTCTAATATATCTCCATCTAATAATTCCTCTACATCTCATAATTCTCCTAGTTCCTCTTCTTCTAATAATGCTCATATTAATACTCCTAATTCGATCATATCTACCTATAATTCTCCTAATTCACCTGCACCTAATACTTATCCTAATTCATATCCCTCAAGTAATTTTTCAAATATATCTCCTTCAAATATCTCTCCTAACTCACCTCAATCAAACTCTTCTTCTCAAGTGGCCGTTGCTCAACACTCTAAAATTCATGTGATGACAATTCGCTCTTTGACGGGTTCTTTGAAGCCAAAAATATTACCTTCTTTACTTGCAACCTCCTCCCATGTTTCACATGAGCCATCTTGTTATTCTGAAGCTGCAAAAGATCCATCTCGGAGAGATGCCATGAGCGCTGAATATAACGCTCTCATTTTGAATAAGACTCGGACATTAGTTCCTCCTTCTCCTTATTACAATTTGATTGGAAATAAATGGGTATTCAAGATCAAAAGAAAAGTTGATGGACAGATTGAGTGCTACAAGGCTTGTTTAGTCGCCTAATGTTTCTCCCAACAACCTAGAATTGATTATGATCAAATGTTTGCTCTGGTTGTCAAACTTTGTACTATATGCTTGGTTCTTTCTCTTGCACTCTCTCAAAATTAGACTATGCACCAACTAGACATCTCTAACCTCGAGGCTTCATCCATCCAGATTTTCCTGATTATGTTTGCAAGCTTAATAAAACATTATATGGGTTAAAACAATCTCCCGGCGCTTGGTTTGAGCGTCATACCACATATCTTTCTGATTTGGGCTTCAACTAAAGTTATTCAGATCATACCATGCTTATATACTCATCTGCAGGTACTCAAATTATTATTCTCTTATATGTTGATGACATTGCTATCTTTGAATTTTCTTCTCATCTTATTCAAAAGATAATTCATGCTATGAAATCTGAGTTCTCCTTGAAAGATTTGGGTCCTTTGAGATTCTTTTTAGGGGTTGAAATTACTCCTAATTCTGATGGATTAATGTTATCCCAAAGAAAGAATATTTCATATTTATTGATGCGGCATAATTTATCGGAATCAAAGTCAGTGACTACTCTTTTACATAGTAAGCAAAATTGGCACACTCTTGATTCTCATCTTATGAAGGATCCAACTGAATATCGAAAAATGGTTGGAGGATTACAATATTTGGCTTTCACACGACCCGATATCCAGTTTGCTGTGAACTTAGCATCACAGTTTCCGCATCAACCCCGCCAAGCTCATCTATATAATGTTAAGCGAATTTTTTGCTACATTCGAGGTACTGTTGATTTTGGCCTACAACTCTACTGTGATTTATCTCATAATCATCTTGTTTATTCTCATGCCGATTGGGCGGGATGTCAATCTAGTAGGTGATCAACCTCTGGTTATTGCATATTTTTTGGAATAAATATTATTTCTTGGTCCTCTAAAAAGCAGCCCATATTAGCATGTTCAAGTACTGAAGCGGAGTATCGTGCTTTGGCTTCTGCTGTAGCTGAAGTCACATAGATTCAACATTCATTGTGTGATCATGTTGGAGCTTAAAAGAGCCTGTTGGAGCTTACTGTGGTAACATTGAGGCATTATATCTTGCTCAAAATCCAGTGTTGCATTCTCGAACGAATTATATTTCAATACATTATCATTTTGTTCGTGAGAAACTTGCCTCAGAAAATCTTCTAGTTTATCATGTCTCATCGTCCCAACAACTTGCAAATATATTTACTAAGTCATTACCTTCAACCAGATTCACTGATTTGGTTAGCAATCTGAACGTTCGACCCACCCACTCAGATTGAGGGAGAGTGTTAGGGAATATTCTACATTTATTTAGAAGATTAGCATTTATTTACATGATAATTAGCATTTACCATAATTACCATTGATTGATTGTATAATCATATTTGTATCTTTGTATTTATTGCATTTCCATTCTTTGTATTATAACATTATAGTGAATGCAATATGAATACATGAAACCCACTTAGTTGGGTCATTCCACCAAAACCTTTTCAATTAAGGGTAAATTTACTACGGTAGATTGCAACTTACATTCCTAAAAGGATTGACATGCATGTTGGTAAATTCTTTTGGGGATAACTTTTGGCGCCAGAAGTAGAGTTTGTAGGAGGAAATATCAAAATTTCTGAAAATTATATATGGAATTTTTATTGTTTAACTATGGTTAATGCCTTGTTTTAGTTAATTAAATCTAGACCGTTAATTTTAAAATGGTATAGGTGTCTCCTATCCAAGTAAGCACTTGTGAAAATCGAGGTAATAGGAAATGGAGAGGAGTCAAATCCCAAAATGTGGTGTAGAGTGTATACATTGAGTTCTTTTGTTGGTGCCTTAGATTCCTCTATCTTTTTCCCTCGTCTCCCTTAATTTGTGGAGTGGTATTCATCCTTCAATTATTACTATAAAATTGATTAATCTTCAATTAATTATGTGATAAGTTATGTGTCATGTTATGTTTTGATGATCTAACAAACTTAATGTTAAGAACCAGATAGGGAACCTGCACCACATCCTCAAAGTGCTCAAGATCAACAAGTTTCAAGTCTGGGACATGTTCCAACACTCAGAATCAAAGAAACAACAGAGGGAACAAATAGACATCAGTTCCCTTGCTGACTGTACCAGTCAACTCCCCACAGCTGTAAAGTGGCTGCAACTGTATCTTAGCACACACGCAACAGTGCATACAGTGCACCAGTCACTTTATGGGGAATGCCCTTGTACCAAACATGCTTACGTCATTCGAATGATGTCACTTATGTAATATTAACATGAAGCAAAGACCAAAAATCACACTTGCACATTACATAATTCATCAAGCTCCCCCTCACGTGTGTTGCCAATCTGTAAGTGACACTTAAGGTGGCAAGAATAAAGAACAACATAACGAAGGACTTGCTTCTTGCATTGAGTCATTATTTGTCCTTAGTTGTATTGTACCTTTGTTAAAGTAATTTATTTGTAATTCCTACTTAGCTTAGTTAGAAGCATTGTGTAGGAAACTTTTGTAAAACCATAAAACTTGTGTTTGTGTCTTGCCTAGAGTTATTCGAGTTGTGAGCTTTGTAATAGAGTTATTACAAAGGGGCTTGTAATAGAGTTATTACAAGTTAGTGAGGGATTAAGAGGTTAATTCCTAGGTTACAATAGTTTGTAATCTGAAGTTTGCTCAGTAGGGAAGTTGAAATCCTACGAATGTAAGTCGTGGTTTTTAATCCCGTGAGCTGGAAAGTTTTTACGTAAAACTCTATTGTGTTAATTATTAACTGATATGTGTGTGTGTATTCTGTGGGAACTAATAGAGAACCCGGTTCTGTATATAGTTTGGTGGACCTTTAGTTTCTATCAATTGGTCTCAGAGCAGGTTCTTTCTATCAGGCTAACACCTAGAAATGACCCTCATGGATGCTCCACCAAACTTCGAAGAAGGTCAATCCACCTACAAACCACCAAGATTCAATGGCCAATACTATGGATAGTAGAAGACAAGGATGCATGATTTTATCATGGATGAAGATTTAGAGCTCTAAGATGTTATCTGCGATGGTCCCTTCGTTCCTATGAAAACCATTGGGGAACCAGCAGTGACACTTCCCAAGTCTAAGAAGGAATACAGGGATGCTGATCGCAAGGATATAGAGAAGAACTTTCGAGAAAAGAAAATTCTCGTCTGTGGCATTGGGCCAGATGAATACAACAGGATTTCAGCTTGTCAATCTGCCAAGAAGATGTGGGAAGCTCTCCAAACAGCACACGAAGGGACAACTCAAGTCAAGCAGTCAAAGATTGATATGTAAACCACTGCGTATGAACTCTTCAGGATAAAGAACGATGAGTCCATTCAGGCCATACACACTCGCTTCACCTCTATCATCAATGGGCTCCATTCCCTAGGAGAAATCATTCCAAGGAACAAACTTGTCAGGAAAATACTCAGCGTATTACCTAGTTCCTGGGAAAGCAAAGTAAATGCTATCACGAAGGCAAAGGATCTACAAAAGCCAACCATTGATGAACTCATTGGTAATTTAAAAAATTATGAAATGAAGAAGAAAAAGGATTATAAGAGAAGAGAGCCCAAAAGGGAGAAGAACTCGGTCCTCAAGACATACAACAATGAATCAAGTGGTGAGGATGCTGATATGGCTTACTTGATAAAGCGATTTCAGAAGATGGTCCGCATAAATGGAGGTATTCCAAAGAAGGGCAGCTTCAGCAAGCTAAGAGGATATGACTTATGTCATAAGTGTGGGAAGCCAGGACATTTCATCAAGGATTGTCCCCTCCTCAAGAAAGACCAGTACAAGCACAACAAAAACAAAGTAACCAAGAGGGAACCCGATTCCTGACAAAATATATAAAAGAAAAGAAGTCGTTGACAATGTTGTGAAACAAGCTCTTGCTGCACAGGGAGACTATTCCAGCGAATCTAAAAAAGATGATACACAAGGTGACACTTCCATGATGGCAGTCGAAAGTGAAGCAGCTGATTATGATTACATCTTTGCCCTGATGGGGAAGTCTGACGATGATGAAGATAATCATGATGATGCGGTAAACTTTCTAGACGTTCAGAGAAATCTGAAGGCTTACTCTTAGAAAAAGCTTATATCCTTGGGAAATGTCTTAATTGACACTTATCACAATATTATAAACGATAAAAATACCTTAACTATAGAGTTAGGAGAGGTAGAAAATGAGAGAGATGATTTGGTAATTGTAGTGGCCGACCTAAAATAAACCATCGAGAATCTAGTGAAAGAAAAAAGTTTTTTGATTAAAAAGGTTGAAAACATAGAGAATGTGAGAGATAACTTGTTAGTAGTCATCATGTACCTAAAAGAAACAATAAATGGATTAAAAAGGGGAAACAGTTCTGGGACTGTCCAAAATGGAAGGAAGTTGCAGGTGAGGCGCACATTAAACTTGAAAATGTACTACAATCTATGAAATCTAGTATGTGTGTTGAACTTGAAAGAAACAAACACCTTCAAGAAGATCTAGGTAGAGTTAAAAATGACCTCAAAAAATCTCTAAAGTGGACCTGGTCCTCCGATACAATTGTTTCCATGTATACAAGCAATGGTGGGAATAGGCAAAGAGTCGGGTTCCAAAGGGAAAAGACTCCCTACAATCCACATAGCAAGTATGTTATTGTCCCTGATAATTGACTTTGCACTCACTGTGGCAACATTGGTCACTTTAAAGAAAACTGTAAGACTAGAATTCAGTCCCAACAGAAAAACAAGGTGTTTGTTGAAAAGGTAACTACAGCTAAGGAACCTGGTCCCTCCGTTAAAAATGTATACTGCCTGCCTGGATAAAAAGAAGTTTAATTCGACCCTTTTCGTAGTACAAGGGACCCAAACTTGTTTGGGTTCCTAAGTCTAATCCTTGATTCTCTTGTACAGGGAGCAGTGAAAGGTAGCAGCCAAAATGGTACATGGATAGTGGTTGTTCTAAGTACATGACTGGAAGCATCGATGATTTCCTTTCACTCAAAGCCCTGCAAGGAGGGGGTGTGCCCTTTTGCAATGGCAAAAAGGGATACATTCTGGGAGTAGGAAAAATTGGGAAGTTACTCACTCACTCAATTGAAAATGTGTACTTTGTGAAGGGCTTTAAATATATCCTACTGAGTGTTTTCCAAATGTGCGACAAAGAAGTGTCAAAAGTTTGCACAGTCACAAACCTTGCGACTGTTGAAATGGTCCTGATGGCAAAAAGATACAAGAACATTTATATTGCTGATTTTGAGTCCTTGAAAAATGGGGATATCACTTGCCTGAGTGCTGTTGATAATGATGTTGAACTATGGCATAGAATATTGGGTCATGCAAGCTTTACGTTGCTGAACAAACTGGTCAGCAAGGACCTGGTTCGTGGCCTGCCGCTTTCAAGCTTCAAAGATCATAAGGTGTGTGATGAATGTATAAAAAGAAAAAAAGTCAGGTCTTCTTTCAAGCCCAAAAAGGATGTTAGCACCTCAAGGCCACTCGATCTCCTCCATATTGATCTGTGTGGACCTATAAGGGTGCGAGGTAGAGGAGGAAAGAAGTACATTTTTGTTATAGTTGATGACTATTCTAGATTCACCTGGACTTTGTTCCTCAAAACCAAGGATCTGATCCAAGTGAAGGTGAGCCACAATGTTACGTGTATAAGACCTGATCACGGCACAGAGTTCGATAATGCAAAATTCGACGAATTCTGTGCTGAAAATGGCATAAGTCATAATTTCTTAGCTTCAAGAACACCTCAACAAAATGGTGTTGTGGAGAGGAAAAATATTACTCTTGAAGACATAGCGAGGACAATGCTAATTGATAGTGGCATTGCTAAAAACTTCTGGGCAGAAGCAGTTAACACTGCATGCTATTTGGTGAATAGGTGCATGAGGTCCCTCCTGAACAAGACTCCGTATGAACTGTTGAACGGAAAGAAAGCCAAGCTAACACATTTGAGAACATTTGGCTGCAAATATTTTGTCCTCAACATTGGTAAAAAAGCTCTTGGAAAATTTGATGCCAAAAGTGATGAAGGAATATTTCTTGGCTATTCAGCACAAAGCAAAGCATACAAAGTCTACAACAAAATAACTCAATATGTTGAGGAAAGTATACATGTGATCTTTGATGAATCACAGCACCTACGTGGGAAAGATTCACATAATAAGATTGATCAAGACAGAGAGTAATTAACAGTCCCTGGTGAAGTCATTGATATGGCAAATGGAAAGGCCGACATGATGAGATACGTCAAGGAATCAAATAATGATGGTGTAGCGGTATCTCCAACTGATATAGAGGAACTTGGTTCCTCGATCACAACAACTGCAGTTGAGAACATAGTTGTTGATGCAGTGCAAGGAACCCCAGATGCTGAGCTGAGAAGCGAGACTCACATCAAACATGGGTCATATTCAGAAGTACCTGGACCCTCTCACAATGAGATTCAGGTGTCTGACTGGAAGCACAAAAGTTCACACCCTCTTCAAATGTGATCACTCCTCTCGACTCAGGGATTCAAACTAGATCAAAGTCGAGAAACTCACTTGCCTTCTCAGCATTTCTCTCTCAAGTTGAGCCCAAACATATCAAGGAAGCATTGAAAGATGCTGACTAGATTACTTATATGCAAGATGAACTTCATCAATTTGAGAGGAACAACATATGGCACTTGGTTCCTCGACCTGCTAACAGAACTGTTATAGGAACTAGGTGGGTATTCAGAAACAAACTTAATGAGTTTGGGAACACAATAAGGAACAAAGCAAGACTGGTAGTTCAAGGGTACAATCAAGAAAAAGGGATTGACTATGATGAAACTTTTTCCCCAGCTGCTCGAATGGAGGCCATCAGAATCCTTATTGCATTTGCATCTCATATGGAATTAAAATTGTTCCAAATAGATGTCAAAAGCACATTTCTCAATGGCTTTCTAAAAGAAGAAGTCTTCGCCAAGAAACCTCCTGGCTTTGAATGTCATGAGCATCCTGAGCATAGTTTTAAACTCAACAAAGCCTTATATGGGCTGAAGCAGGCTCCTCGCACATGGTATGAAATGTTGTCCAAATTTCTCCTAGAAAATGGTTTTACAAGAGGAACAATTGACAATACCTTATTTCTGAAGAAACGGGGGAGGAACCTGCTCATTGTGCAAGTTTATGTTGACGACATCATCTTTGGTGCAACAAATAATTCTTTGTGTGAGGAGTTTGCAAAGCTCATGGGAAGTAAGTTTGAAATAAGAATGATGGGGGAATTGAATTTCTTCTTAGGACTGCAAGTCAAGCAAACTCCTAAGGGCATAATGATAAGTCAGCAGAACTACATCAAAGAGCTTCTGAGGAGATTTGAAATGGAAAGCTAAAAAGTCATTGACACTTCCTATTGCCACTGCCGCTCGAGTGGACATGGATGAACCTGTTTACCATGTGAACGAGACCATGTACATAGGTATCATTGGGTCACTCTTGTATCTCACAACAAGCAGACCAGATATCATTTTCAGTGTGGGACTATGTGCCAGGTTTCAATCAAATCCAAAGTAATCTCATTTGAAGGCTGCCAAGAGTCTCTACCCCCATCTTTTAAGCATATAAGAGATACTATGCTTTATGCAAAGGATAATATCTCTTATAAGGATATTAAATCTATCTTAAAATCAAAAGAACAGATAGATACTGATATTACTGGGGAAGCTAGTGGAACTCAAGCGAAAGTTGGCTTGTTTGTTAGGGGCAAATCCAACTCCATATCCAGATACAATAATTTAGAGTGTCGCTATTGTCATAAGAAAGGTCACAATATCTCCGAATACTATAAGCTGAAAAATAAAGAAAAGCATAAGGAAAGGAAAAATGAGCACAAAAATACTGACACTGCCGAAGCAAGTGTAGCTGTTGATGA
>AWOL01S0025336.1:132548-158230 GCA_000715115.1 Nicotiana otophora
AGAGAAAAAAAAGGAGGACCTATCCAGTGGGGGATCATATATTTCCAACTTTTAAAGGGTGATGGGCTTCTGAGTGGAGATGTAGAGCTTTACATGCTAGGTTGATTACATCCAAATCTCTTGTAGGTTTCTCCAGCTCGACATTTAATGCTTCACAGTTGTTGACCTACAGATATTGTTGCTTTTTAGCTGTTTGTTTTTTGTGTTTAACTGGTGATAATTTAACCCTTGGGTTTCTTAAATTGTTTGCGTGGTACAAGCTCTTGCCTCTCTTTAAGCTTTGTTTCTCCCTTGTCAGGTGCAAAATCTCATAGAAAGATGCCTGCAGCTTTACATGAACCAGAAGGAAGTTACCACTACCCTCTTACATCAGGCAAAGATTGAGCCTGGTTTCACTGAACTTGGTAATTCCTTTCTCTTTTCATCTGGTTTCTTCGTTTGCTAATATGAAGCTTTTGGAGAGTAGACTATTTATTGGTATTTTCAGTTTCTAGAAGAGAAAATACTTAGTAGGTGTCAGGACATTACTTCAATTTGCAAATAATGAAATATTATTTTCAAATTGATTTTTGTTTTACAATTTTGTTCATTATTTCAACTTCAACTTGAAATATAAAATTTGAAATTGAAAATCCAGTTTTGAGTATTTCGAGTGAACTTCTCGTACCTCTTCATGGATAAATTAGTAATATAAAGGGCAGCCCGGTGCACTAAGCTCCCGCTATGCGCGGGGTCCGGGGAAGGGCCGGACCATAAGGGTCTATTGTACGCAGCCTTACTTTGCATTTTCTGCAAGAGGCTGTTTCCACGGCTCGAACCCGTGACCTCCTGGTCACATGGCAGCTACTTTACCAGTTACGCCAAGGTTCCCCTTCGGAAAAATTAGTAATATCTGGAAAATAAATTTTAAGTTCAGAGTGCCGAAAATGAATTTACTGAAATTTAGACAATTTAAGGATTCTGCCAAGTTTTTCATTAGTTAAGATCTGTAAACAACGTCATTCTTGAAAAAAAAAAAAAAAAAAAACTGTAAATAAGGTTTTTATCTATGTGCTCCATGTGTATCTACATGAAAGAGATGAATGTGATCTTGAACTTTTTCCAGTGTGGCAAAAGCTTGAAGAAGAAAACCAGGAATTTTTCCAGGCATATTATTTGAGGTTGATAGTGAAGGACCAAATACAGAGATTCAATGGCTTGCTTCACAGACAGCTTGAAACAATGCAGATATATCAGGCTGGTTCCAGTGCCATTTCTGATGGTTCGCAGATTCGGCCAAGTAAGATATAACTAGCGGAGATTCTTCTATTGACCTTCCTGGAGATTATTGTTGTGTTTGAATCTTTTTCATTGTATTGTGAAATTCATAATGGCTTCACTCCTGCGCCCAACACATTCTTCAACCATTCTTCTTGCTCATATTTTTACTTAGTTTTTGCCCTTAAAATTGTCTGAGAATATCTTTGTTAGTAAAGTTTTAAGATGGATACTCATGGGAATGATTTGACCCATCATTTTAGTGAAGATAAATTTTGTAGTTATATGATGTCGAATCCCCGGACAATTGTATTCATCTTACATGAAACCAAGTTTCTCTACAAAGAGCATCCCATCATCAAAACTGATTAGAATATATTGGATGAACTATGCTTTCTCTTTTCTTTTTTGATTGTTTACCTTGGTCTCTAGGCTTATATTTCTATGGAATTGGCATCTGCTTTTTGAGTTTGTTTTGATTCAGGGTGAAGTAAGAGGCATAAAATTGTATAGTTCCTATACGCAATTTTTTCGACTGCTGGTGCGACACTGCCAACACAATATTGTACATGCTTATACACTTGGGTGCCCATCTTGATGTTTCAATCTAGCTTTCATCATCTTCTTATTAATTGTTACATAAGGTAAGTGACATTATGGTTGTTAAATATTGGTAGTGCCTCAGAACTCAACGTGTCAAGCGACAGAACATGCTGGAACTAATGTGAAGCCTGAGAACATAAACCAGAACGTTAATGCCAATTTACCTCACGTATACACTAATGGTGCGTCCTCACTTCAGCCATGTATGCAAGCTTCTGTTGATGTCTCTGCTAATGGAAGAGGAATTGATGCATCAACAAACATGCTATTGGCTCAGAGCTCAAATGTGGGAATGATGCAAGGACAGAATGGGGGGATGATCAAATCAGAAGCGGTTTATTCAGGCAATTTGCCGTTCCTCTATGGTACAGAGAGCAATATCGTGGAAGCTCATCCAGAAACTGGGGATGCATCTGGTTCATCTTTCAGCAGCGGAGAATCAAACTCTCAAGTGCTGAATGAGTCTGTATTGGACGCTGATTCAACTTCGTTTGGGTTCTTGGGGCATATTCCTCGAAACTTCAGTTTGTCAGATTTAACAGCAGATTTTTCCAATAGTTCTGGTTTGTGCTTGCCCTCTCTTCCTAGTTAATCACTTCTGTGCAGAGCTTTATCTCTCTCTCTCTCTCATTTCTGCTCCTTACAGATATATTGGAGAGCTACTCTGGATCGGCCTTCCTAGCAACAGATACTTGCAATTTCCTGGATCCTCATGGTAGTGAAGAAAATCAAGGTTGTGTGGCATCTCAATTCTGGTATTCTCTTTCTATAGCTACTTTGGAAAAGAAAGTCGCACGACTCAATAGCTCTTTCGATCTTCTTTCCTGCATATCGATATTAAATAGAACGACTTCGTTTCTTGACGTACCTAATAAGAGCTTGTTAGAAGAAAGCTCCTATATTGGACTTATAGGTTGGATGCTTGTTTTAGGTCATAAAGTGCTCACATGAAGCGGCACAAATTAAAGAGGTGATTTATGAAGAGTTATGGGCAGCTACCAATAATAATATCTACTTAATTTTCTGCAGACATCAAGAGATTGGATGCTATATCAGAAGGCTTGGGTTACGATGATTTTGCTAGCGATTGACTGAACTTTCATTCAGATGGTACCATCTTGCAACTTTATCCTAAATATGTAAACTATCATGTTTAGAAATATAGGTTGCACCTATACTCCAGCTTAATGTCCTAAGCTGAGCAATTTTTATTCTTTGTATAGTATTTGTTGGGTTAACTCCTATGACTATCACATTTTATTTAGTTTGAATGATTTCTATCATTGCAGTTCCAATTATTCCAGTACAAATGTTCCGTAAGTACGATTGCGAAAGTGGAAATGCTTCGACCCCTTTTTGAAGGCATTGGTTGGTTTCAATCAAGGTTATAACTCAATCGATATGGTTGATCATGCATGGGGTATGGGGAGTAGGAAATAATGTAATCTAAGAAGTTGTGCAAAATGAGGTGAGTCATAGAAATTAGAAACATAGCATATTATGATGTATAAGTTGTAAATAGGGCTGTGATTGTGAAGATCTGATGCAATGTGTACTCAGAATAATTGAACGTTTGTTTTTCTTGGATTTCCTTTTAATTTTATTGTGATTTATCCAATCGAAGGCTTGAACTTGGATGATTGCTGATGTGTTCTCAAAGCACGCAGGTATTGGTGTCAATGGCTATGGAATCATTTCACGAAGGGAAATTTGTCATTCAACTCTTTCTTTAGTTGTTGCAAAAAGGTTGACTTTTAAGTAGTAGTCTCGTGTATTTATGATTTTATTCTCTGCCTTGCCCAGAATATGACTTGGCACCTTTTGTTAAAAAATTTTTTTGTCTTCAACAAAACCACCAAGAAGTTGCTAACTTTTATTCTTTTTGATCAGTAAGGTTTCTAAGTTTTAATATTGAGAATGAAATAAAAATAAGTTGAGAGAAGAGGCACACTTTAGTTGCACATAATATTTTCAAGATAAAAGATGGAGTAGTTAAAGTTTTATGGTTACTCTTAAAAGACATGGAAGTATCTACAAACAATAGCTTCCCTGCAATAGATGCTACAGAAGAAAGGAAAACAAAAAAAGGCTCATCTACAAAAATCAAAATGGAGGTCTCATGCGTCTGGTTTTAGATGTATAGGTGACGCTAAATTGAATGTATGCTGCTTAGGAAGTGGAATGGGTTTCAACTTTTCATAGTGCCATGGGGAAGGAAAGAGAATTCAGCCACCACATTTTCATTGTTTAGATGACTTTTTAAGCCTTGCTATAATCAATTTTTGCTGTTGGTTTAGATTCAGATATATGCCTATTTGTTGTTTAATTGGTTTAGTTTGTTATGTGTGACAGTTGACAGCTGTTTTCTTGTCATTAAATGCTCTGGATTATTATAGAGTCAGATAAAAGAGTAGAAATATTCGACTGTTGAACTTGCGCAGCTTCATTTGCTTATTTCATTCTTTCCAGAACCAACAAGTGCAGAAACAACAAGATGACATTTAACATCAGGCCTTTCATCACCTTTAGTTAAGCCAACTCTTTTGATTTTATGAACTAAAATCAAACTGACAACTAAATGAGAGAGCACACGTTGAGAATACAGAGTGCCAGCTAGTGATCGCGTGATGCAACAGGCATTTATTTCGAAGGGCATCAAGATTGGCATGAGATAAACTCTAGTGCTTCTCAAGTTATGCTGGCCCAGTTCTAAGTGCATTGTCTAGATCGGCTATCAAATCGTTAACATCTTCAATCCCAACAGAAATTCGAACTAGATCCTTAGTAAGACCTCTAGACTCGCGTACTTCAGCAGGTATAGCCACATGCGACATGAAGCAAGGCAGACATATGAGTGACTTCACACTTCCTGCAAATTTGGGGGGGCCAGAAATGAGGATTGAGTCAAAGTAAAATGTACTAATAGAACGGATGGCATGTAAATGAGGCATACTTTGCAGATTTAAACACCCACCCTTCTAGCAAGAACAAAGATAGCTCACTAGGAAATCATTCACTTCAGTCTGTAACTTCATCCTGTGGACTGCAGATTTTTCGTTACAGCCAACAAAAGGATACTTTTTTTGCTTTTCGATGGTAGAGTAATTTACAAATTTCCTTATATCCTTTTTATTCTCTGCTTATTTTAAGGGGGTATAATGGACTGAGCGATAACTCTATAAAAAAATTAATGTCTGAATCTCAGCTATTTTTCCTCAAGTAAACTAGCCTAAGAGGGAACTGATTCGACACACTATTCCAAAGGAATTCACTTCCAGAGCTAAAATGGAAGTGCTAATAAATTTCTGCATTTAATATCACATGCAGCGTCGGTATTTCTTACTTCTCGATCTATTCTATTATAGAGGTTCATAATGAATTAAGATTATCTATCCATTTTCCTTCCCTGAGCTTTACAGTGACAAAGCAAATGTTGCCTTTGTTAAAGAAGACAAAAGTGCAGATGTAAAAGTTGAGATGCGATTTTTATGCATTTTCTATAGGTAAAATTTGAACTTTAATATTGGAAAGAGAGGATAGAGCACAAAATGAAACTCACCAAAACTGACAGTAATGCTGAAGTATTTAGTAGCCTCAACTACATGCTTAGAGAGTGCCAATGACCCTGTAAAAAAACTCAGCACAGATCCTGCACCCTTGGTCTGTACCACCAGCATGAAAAAGTCAAATGCCAACTGAAAACATAAAGAATATTGCTGCTAAACTTAGAAAAGTAAAAGTTAGGAATAAATAATGATCAAAATACCTGAGAATAGTGCAAAGATCTACCAGGATGGTCGGGAAGACCAGCGTAGTTAACCTTCTTTACTCGAGGATGAGATGATAGAAATTCAGCAATCTTTTGTGCATTTTCCTGCCATATTGTGGAAACACACAGCGCCCATATATAATGTAACTTCGACAGAATGTTTTCTGAATGCTATGATTGTCAGGCAAGCAATCAGCCAATCACCAGTAAAAAGTATAAATAAGAGGAAAATAGAACTCTGAATTCAAGCAAAAAGAAAAAGATAGCAAGAGAATTCTCAAATAGGAAGCGGAAATATTCCAAAAAGGACATCTAATACATGAACCTTTAAAAATTACTACAGGGAGAATAGAGCTCCATCAACTAGTAAACTGTAAAAGGAAGTCATACAATTTATAAAGGACAAAATTTCCCTTTGTTGAATTTCTTACTGGAATTTCATACATTGTCCTCTTTTATCGCCTTCAATTATCATATTTCCACATCTAATGGAGTGCATATGAGGGTTTATGAGTAGGTGTATGTCAATAGTCCCAAAAGTTTCTCGCCCTCTCTTGGAACAGGAATAATATATTTGGCGTGGGAAGGTATATGTCTGACAAAAGTGGTATAGCAAGTAATCACGGCACAGAAAGCTAAAAAGCAAGCAAATTTAATACCTGCTGCTTTAATACACGCAGCGCCATTGTTTTGATCCCTCTTAAACAAAGCCAGCAATCAAATGGGGCTAAGCCTGCACCTTCTGAATTTTGAAGGAAGTACACATTCTTTGCCAAGCTGGTTTAAATGAAAGATTATTAGCACAACATAAAATATACACAAAATAGTCAGTGAGACACAATGCATTGACATCATTTGCTTTTGTTTATAAATTATATATATATAACTATGTGTAAATTGAACATCCGATCAAGTCAATGAGCTAATGTTAACCTTCACATTCGGTTAAAAGAGACAGGACTGCCTACAGAAAAAATATGTTATGGACCAGGAGCTATACACAATTTTCTCACACTCAGTTTGCTGAGAGAGCTGCATAAGGGGAACTTATCATAGGCAATAAATTAATTCGATACTACAATATCTGAACAAGATATGTCGAAAAAATGTCAATTCAATTGCTTATATGTGCTGGGATTAAAATTTCTGAGAATCGTCAGGTGATTAAATCTTTTAGGAGAAATGACCTAACAAGAAGGTAACATCATTTGTCACCTTTGAAAAAATCATATATTTTTAAAAATAAAATTAGCATTTAATTCGAAGTAAAACATGACTTTTGCACTCCAAACTACTATTTTATAGATATTCCTAGTGTTCTATGGAGGTATGTTAATAACTTCCCAAGAGACCAAGTATGCAATAAAGACTTAGTAATTGAGACTTCAGGTAATATTGAATATACTAAGCCAGATGACCTAATAAGAAGGTTGCTTTTCAAGTATTTTACGTTTGATCTCCTTAATCTGATAGGTTTGACCATTAAAGCAACTCAAGGAAACCAAGGATGACATGAGAAAATATGATAATCGTAAATCAAGCCATGAAACCAATATGATCATGTGAAAGAAGAAAATACCTTTCTCCTTTAACAGCGAGTACGCCTCCCATCAGATCACTATGTCCAGATATAAACTTAGTAGCTGAATGCATCACAAAATCTGAGAAATAACAAACCATTTAAGGTAATCAGCATCTTGCGAATGTTACCACGAGAAAGTTCATGTTACCTTAATAAGAAGTATTTGTAGATACCTGCTCCGAGCTCCAAAGGATGGGACAGTACAGGGGACATGATACTGTTATCTACCAGTACAAGAGCCCCATGTGCATGAGCCATCTCAGCTATTTTCTGGAAAAAGTCAGTATGACAAAATGCATATAAGAAAAGTGAGTAATTATCTATTGAGATTCTTTTGATGAAGTACTTAGTCTCATTGACGGCATCAAGAAGATTCAGTGAGTATAAATTATGAATTGATATTTAATAGACTTCAACATATCAGCAATCAAGTAAAGAGGGAAACAATATTTGCATAGTCTACATATGCCAAAACCGGTTACTCACACGAATATCACAAATTTGTTGACGAGGGTTGGTTGGACTCTCCAGCCATACAAGCTTTGTATTTGGTCCAATTGCAGAGGCAACCACGTCTAAGTTAGTTGTATCCACCCGTCTGTTAACAAAGTAAAGGTTAAAACACTAAAAACCAAATAGAGAACTAAGTTCACTCAGAAAAAAGAGATACTAACTTCACTATAACTCCAGTTTTTGGAATTACTTGTGACAACAGGCGGTCAGAACCACCATACATATCATCACCAGCCACAATCTCTTCACCTAAGAAATTAGCATTGGTAGAGTTAAAGACGTTCTATAGCTAGGAATCCGTAGCTTGTGGAGATACTAAACCAACTTGCAATAACATGTCTGTTGAAAATGAAGTCAGTAACAAATATTAATAAAGAAATAACTAGCAAAAAGAAGGTATCTTTTGCTTTTTCATGGGGCGAGGGGGGTTGGAGGGAGAGAAAAGAACATGCAAACACAATTAAGGTCTAAAAAAAAGGCATAAAGCATCTCTCATGAGCACAATTAACTTACAAGCAAAAGCGGTAACCACAATTTTGTCTCAGAATAAACCAGATATGTATATTGTTCAGCCTTTCTAATTTTGTATGAAGAATTTTGCAAGTACCAGTTCCAAGAAGGCGAGCTACAGCTGCTAAAGCAGTCATTCCACTAGTAAAGCAAAATGCTCTATCTGCTTTCTCAAGCTTGGCAAGGAGCCTGAAAAGTTGAAGGAGATAATGGTAAAACACAGAAAATGTTAGCACATAAGTTCCTATTAGTAGTTGTAACATACTTTTCCAGTACATCCCGTGTTGGATTTCCGCTCCGTGTATAATCATAAGGTCCAAATTCCGTGGCTGAAGGCTGCATAAGGATGTATAGTTTTTCATGACTCATGCAAATGAAGAAAAGTTATTAAAATATCATTTATTTGTACAAAAATGAATTGCTTGTTGAGTGAAAATGCAGCTTCAAAGTCATATAATGAAGTAGATTTCATTGCCCAAGAGCTCACTCAAACTTACTTGCTTAAAAGTAGACGTTTGATACAGTGGAGTACTCATAGCATCATAAGGATCAAACTCATTGCTGAAGTTCATAAGCATTGTTGAAACACTAGGCTCCATTGGCTCCCCAATTTCAATATCAGGTAATTCCGTAGCATCCATATCTGCCATCAGTAAATATGTACTATAAGTCCTGAGAATAAAAAGGGCAGCCCGGTGCACTAAGCTCCCGCTATGCGCGGGGTCCAGGAAAGGGCCGGATCACAAGGGTTTATTGTCAGCCTTACCCTGCATTTCTGCAATAGGCTATTTCCACGGCCTGAGAATAAAGAACTAAAAACATTTTTATTCTTTGGCTACAAATAAATTTGGTACATACCGTCCGTTAAGTCAGCAACACAATCGACCAAAGCTGCTGTAGAGACATCCATCTCTCTGTCTCTTGAGCAATTCAATTGGAATTTTTTCACCCTTAATGTTTGAGTTCCATTCTCATTCAAGTTTGCTTTGCAAACACAAGTCACTGGACATTTTACCTGCACATTAGCACAACCTTCTATCAGATGCAACATTTTCTTGATAGGCTGCCAAAGAAATTACCAAGTGGAGTAGTCCAGTATTCAAAACAATTAGAATAAAAAAAGGACAACCCGGTGCACAAAGCCCGTTCACGCAAGGTGAAGTACCGCACTCCAAAGGGCTGTGATGTAGGCAGCCTACCTGATGCAAGCATCAGTGGCTGATTCTACGGCTCGAACTCGTGAGCTATAGGCCACATGGAGACAAAACAATAAGAATAAGAAACAAAAAGAAAGAGAATTTTCTTTGCACAGAGAGATTTTCTTTAAGCTAATACCAGCATAAAAAAAGTTCTTTTTTTTTTGGTTTCTCAAGCTTAAATTGACTTAATATACAACCCAATTCAAGATTTTGTATACTCTTTCTACCCTAACAATTATTTTTTATTCCAGAAACAAGACAAGATTTTGTGTATAGAGGAAGTGGCAGGTAAATACTTGGTTGTTAGGGTAAGCAGGTAGAGTAGTGAAGGCAGATTTGGGATACAGAGATGATGCCATTTTTAGTACACTGAGCAATGTTATGAGTGAGGTTTAATGTACTTTGTTTACCTATATATAGGAGGCAGAAGTTTTGTCCATTTTACCATTGCCTACATAAGTGGAACAAACTAAAGATAACAGGCCCTATTCCTAAGTGATGGCTAAAGAAGAATACTCAGAATATTTCTCTCTTTCTTCACTCTACATTTGACATGTGTTACTGCACCAGAAGTTTCTAAATAACAAGTAGACTGTTACTCTGGGGATTTGGACTGAGATCTTCCGACATTAAAGCACAATTTGGATTCGTTCCTATCAAGCTTTGTTTCGGCCAATACACCCTTTTTCATGTGCATGGAATAGTTTATGCTTAACTTAACTAATTTTATGGGATTTTTATTTATTTCACTAGGATAAGTACCGAATAACTTTATCCTTGGCAAATTAGAACCTAATGACCACTGCCACACCCTTAGTTGCTAATCTTACCATTTTTTCCCAAAAAGAAAAAATAAAATGCCCTTAATTTCAAAATAAATAGGCGCAAATTTCCAAATAAGAGTTCATTACACAAATAGTCACTCAATTATTTGAAATTATCTAGTAAAGTCATATTATTTTTGTTTGTAAAAGAAATGTCACTCAACTAGATTTTTTCAAATTTTTGATAGTCAGATACTTATTTTACCCTCTATAAATGGATGAAGGAATTGAATTAGTTTCAATATCATTTATCAGATTGAGCTAATTTGTTATAAAATCATTAACCCTATCTAAAGCTCAAACAATGCCGCATTAGTCCCAAAAGAATATTCCCCTATAGTTTGTAATCGCAAACTATATTTATAATATTTTAAATTTTTTTTAATCGTGACTAGTCAGCAATTTAAAAGGAAAAATAATATGACATGCAAAAGAGAGCCCTTAATAAAACGTACCAATTTTTTCCCGAAAAGAAAATAAAACGCCCTTAATTTCAAAATAAATAGGCGCAATCTTCCTAATGAATTAGCAGTTAAAAAAAAAACTGAAGACTCTGTGGAGACTCATTGGGGCTGCTCCAATTTCCTTCTTTCCAAGTTCCAACTGGTAAAATGGCGAAACCAAAACCCTTTTCCATTCTCTTTTCTCAATAATTTCTAATCATGTTTTTTCTCTGATTCACTACTCATATAGGTTTACATTTTTCTTTTTATTGATTACAACAGTTGCTTTTATGATTACAATTCAATATTATGTTTGTTGTGGGTTTTCTTGTTAGGATAATTGTTAACCATTATGTTGTTTTCCTTGAAACTTAAAAAAGGAAGAGTTTGTCCTGCTTTACAATATGCATATGTGCGTTTTTTTGGTAATGTTAAAGTTTCTGGATTTTTGAGTTTCTCTTTCAAGGTGTGTACTTGACTATCTGTTTGAATTCAATACAATTGTGTGCATTTTATTACTACATCTGTCCCAATTTATGTGATGTTGACTGGGCATGGAGTTTTAGATACACAAAGACTTTTGAAACTTGTTATCTAAATCAAGTTATAGATATTTGTGTGACTATAAATTATTTTTAAATATAAAAATGTATCATTCTTTTTGGGATGAACTAAAAAGGAAAGAGTATCACACAAGTTGGAATGACGAGAGTACAAATTTTGAAGATTTTATGATGTTTAGTGTGGGGTCCAGTCCCATAATGAAACAAAGAAAAAGAAGATTGTAGGGTGGATCCCCGTAATGAAGTAAGAAGAAAAAGATTGTGGGGTCCATCCCCATAATGAAGAAAAAAATCTGCAAGATGCCAAAATTAGTAGTTGACACCGAAACGCGTTTTTTGACCAAAATTAGTTTTGGTTACGACACTTCTTCCTATAAATAGAAGCCTTTAGCTTCTCATTTTACACATCAATCTCAGAGAAAACTATATCTGAGAGTTAGAAAGAAAGAGTGAGGTTTCACAGACAGATTATAAGAAAATGGTCTGTAAAAAAAGAATAGAGAGTGAGCGATATTGTAGTGAGGTGAGTATATCAAAAGAGGGTTATTTCTTTTGAGTGTTGCAGTGGTCTTTGGAGTATTTTACTCGGACCTACAAAGTGCAAAATTCCTTGCTATAGTGATATCAGTTGCTCGTCTCGGGGCCGTGATTTTTTTCCCTTATTCAAAAAGGTTTTCCACGTAAAAATCTTGGTGTCGTAGTCACTTTTTTATTCTTGTTAATTATCGTATCTCGGTGCTACGTTATTATTCTTTTATTACTGTGAATATTATTTCTGTAGGGGGTTTATTCCCAACAACTGGTATCAGAGCACAGGTTCTGCTCGTTCACAGAACTACTATTCACTGTCGGTAGTACTATACTCGGTAAAAAATAAAAATGTCCGGAGTAAAGTACGAGGTAGCAAAATTTAACGGAGATAGCGGTTTCTTAACATGGCAAAGAAGGATGAGGGATCTGCTCATCCAACAAGGATTACACAAGGTACTAGATGGTGATGCCAAAAAGCCTGATACCATGAAAGCTGAGGACTGGGCTGACTTGAATGAAATGGTTGCTAGTGAATCAGGCTGCACTTATCAGATAATGTGGTAAATAACATCATTGATGAAGACACCGCATGTGGCATTTGGACAAGGTTGGAAAGCCTATACATGTCCAAAACGCTGACAAATAAATTATACATGAAGAAGCAGCTATACGCCCTACATATGGGTGAAGGTACGGATTTTTTGTCACATTTAAATGTGTTTAACGGACTAATCACACAGCTCGCCAATCTCGGAGTGAAAATCGAGGAAGAAGATAAAGCCATCTTGCTGTTGAACTCATTGTCATCTTCGTACGATAATTTGGCAACAACCATCCTGCACGGTAAGACTACTATTGAGTTGAAAGATGTCACATCGGCTCTTCTACTCAATGAAAAGATGAGAAAGAAGCCTGAAAATCAAGGACAGGCTCTCATCACAGAAGGTAGAGGCAGGAGTTATCAAAGGAGTTCGAGGAACTATGGTAGATCTGGAGCTCGTGGGAAGTCTAAGAACCGATCCAAATCAAGTGCCAGAAATTGCTACAATTGTGATCAACCAGGTCACTTCAAAAGAGATTGCCCAAATCCAAGGAAGGGCAAAGGTGAAAGCAGTGGCCAGAAGAATGACGACAACACAACCGCCATGGTGCAAAACAATGAGAATGTTGTCCTCTTTATAAACGAGGAAGAGGAATGCATGCACTTATCAGGTCCAGAATCGGAATAGGTAGTTGATACAACAACATCTTACCATGCCACACCGGTAAGAGATCTTTTTTGCAGATATGTGGCAGGTGATTTCGGCCTTGTAAGAATGGGTAGCACAAATTACTCAAAGATTGCGGGGATTGGTGACATTTGTATCAAGACAAATGTCGGATGCACATTGGTTCTAAAGGACGTGCGACATGTACTTGATTTGCGGATGAACTTGATCTCGGGAATTGCTTTAGACCGAGATGGATAAGAGAACTATTTTGCAAATCAAAAGTGGAGAGTCACCAAGGGATCATTGGTGATTGCAAAGGGAGTTGCTCGTTGTACAGGACAAATGCACTGCCACAGAGTATGTCCTCATCAGTGATGATGGGGAGCCAGAAAGTCTTAAGTAAGTGCTGTCCCATCCAGAAAAAAACCAGTGAATGAAAGCCATGCAAGAAGAGATGGAATCTCTATAGGAAAATGGCACGTACAAGCTGATTGAACTTCCAAAGGGTAAAAGACCACTCAAATGCAAATGGGTCTTTAAACTCAAGAAAGATGGAAATAGAAAGCTGGACAGATACAAAGCTGGATTGGTGGTTAAAGACTTCAAACAGAAGAAAGGTATTGATTTTGACGAAATTTTCTCACATGTTGTCAAAATGACTTATATTCGAACAATTTTGAGCTTAGCAGCTAGCCTAGATCTTGAAGTGGAGCAGTTGGACGTGAAAATTACATTTCTTCATGGAGATTTGGAAGATGAGATTTATATGGAGCAGCCATAAGGATTTGAAGTAGCTGAAAGGAAACACATGGTGTGCAAACTGAATAAGAGTCTTTATGGGTTGAAGCGGGTACCAAGGCAGTGGTACAAGAAGTTTGACTCATTCATGAAAAGTCAAACTTACACGAAGACATATTCTGATCCATGTGTATACTTCAAAAGATTTTCCGAGAATAACTTTATTATATTGTTGTTGTATGTGGATGACATGTTAATTGTAGGAAAAAACAAAGGGCTCATCACAAAGTTGAAGGGGGATTTGTCCAAGTCATTTGATATGAAGGACTTGGGCCCAGCACAACAAATTCTCGGTATGAAGATAGTTCGAGAGCGAACAAGTAGAAAGTTGTGGCTGTCTCAGGAGAAGTACATTGAACGTCTACTTGAACGCTTCAACATGAAGAATGCTAAACCAGTCAGCACATCTCTTGCTAGTCATCTAAAGTTGAGCAAGAAGATGTGTCCTACAACAGTGGAGGAGAAAGGGAACATGGCTAGATTTACTTATTCTTCAACAGTCGAAAGCTTTATGTATGCAATGGTATGCGCCAAACTTGATATTGCTCATGCAGTTGGTATTGTCAGCAGATTTCTTGAAAATCCAGGAAAAAAACATTGGGAAGCAGTCAAGTGGATATTGAGGTACCTGAGAGGTACCACAAAAGATTGCTTGTGTTTTGGAGGATCTGATCCAATCTTGAAGGGCTACACAGATGCTGATATTGCAGGTGATCTTGATAATCGTAAATCTACTACAGGATACCTGTTCACATTTTCAGGGAGAGCTATATCATGGCAGTCGAAGTTGCAGAAGTGTGTCGCACTCTCTACAACTGAACCAGAGTATATTGCCGCTACTGAAGCTGGCAAGGAGATGGTTTGGCTGAAACGGTTCCTTCGAGAGCTTGGATTGCATCAAAACGAGTATATCGTCTATTGTGACAGTCAAAGTGCAATAGACCTGAGCAAAAACACCATGTATCACGCAAGGACGAAGCATATCGACGTGAGATTTCATTGGATTCGAGGAAGAATAAAGGATGAATCTATACAGGTCAAGAAGATCCATACAAGCGAGAATCCTTCGGATATGCTGACTAAGGTGATGCCAAGAGACAAGTTCGAGCTATGCAAAGAACTTGTCGGCATGCACTCAAGCTAGAAGTCCGGTGTTACCTCCTTCAGGTGAATGGGTCTGGAGGGGGAGATTTGTGGGGTCTAGTCCCATAATGAAACAAAGAAAAAAGGAGATTGTGGGGTGGATCCCCGTAATGAAGAAAGAAGAAAAAGATTGTGGGGTCCATCCCCATAATGAAGAAGAAAAATATGCAAGAAGCCAAAATTAGTAGTTGGCACCGAAACACGTTTTTTGACCAAAATTGGTTTTGGTTACGATACTTCTTCCTATAAATAGAAGCCTTCAGCTTCTCATTTTACACACCAATCTCAGAGGAAAAATATATCTGAGAGTTAGAAAGAAAGAGTGAGGTTTCACAGACAGGGTATAAGAAAATGGTCTGTGAAAAAAAATAGAGAGTGAGCGATATTGTAGTGAGGTGGGAATATCAAAAGAGGGTTATTTCTTTTGAGTGTTGTAGTGGTCTTTGGAGTATTTTACTCGGACCTACAAAGTGTAAAATTCCTTGCTATAGTGATATCAGTTGCTCGTCTCGGGGCCGTGGTTTTTTTTCCTTATTCAAAAGGGTTTTCCACGTAAAAATTTTGGTGTCGTAGTCACTCTTTTATTCTTGTTAATTATCATATCTCGGTGCTACGTTATTATTCCGCTTTTATTACTGTGAATATTATTTCTGTAGGGGGTTTATTCCCAACACTTAGCACATTTGTCAAGTAGGTTGGGTTGGACCATGGACATTGGGGACGGGAAAAATACGAATAATATTAGCCTTATGATCTAGATACGTTCCAGTAAAGAGCAGCTTATTTCAAAGGAAGAAAAACCAAAATGTTTTACCATTTTTAATGGTCGCATCATGGAGATAATTTGATTCTTATTCTTCTGTGCTTATTAAGGTTGTAATGGCATTAGCTGAAGCAAACATTGATGGGGAAATCCTCATTCTTTTGCTGATTGAAGCTCCATTTAGGGAGGCTTTCTCTATAGGCTAGTAGCAGAGCCACATAGTCCTAGTTATCCTGAAAATATGGAGCATTAGTAAGATTACTATCAGGAATGAATGGAAAGGTGGTGCCGTAATATTGTGTTTGCAGAGTTCTAATAATAGAAGGAGAACCTTAGAGCAACACTAAAGTTGTCTCCATGTGACCTATAGGTTACGAGTTCTAGCTGTGGAATTAACCACTATCTACATCACATTCCTAGACTTGAGCTGCCCGTTAGAGTTTTGATTTTTAACTAGTCAAGCTTTTATGTTGGAACTTTTTTTATTTTTAGTAATAAATAGTGACATTCATTTGTTCATTATGGTGTGGTTCTCCCGTGGATTGGCAAATTGTTTGTTGGAGTGATGAGTATTATAGCTGTTTGAGAGTTGAGACGGATGTGGTAGTCTGAGGCATGATAATCTGGTTAACTCTTCAGCTGATAGATTTGAAGTTTAAGTTCTCAGCTGATAGATTTTTACATTAAGATGGTTACTTTTTACTTTTTGTTTGTATTTGCATAATATTGGCACGAGATGATTTAAATGGAGTAACGTGGTCAGTGAAGATTCATCATATAGCCGACTCCAACTTGTTTCATTGTTTGGCACTGAGGCATAGTTGTTGTTGTTGATGTTAATTTGCTTCACTTGCAATTGGATGATTTTCGGTAACATTATCATTATGGGACCTTCAAAATAATGTTTAAAGTATGTTTTACTTGTTTTTATGAAGGTGCTGGTGAATTGCTTGTATTTTTTTGGGAAATTCAATTTCTACTTCTCATGGAAGCTTTAATGGAAGAGTATGCTGCCTTTGAGGATAAAGTGAAACGTACCATATATATTGACAACCTTTCGCCTTTAGCTAAGGAGTCTGTGCTTAAAGCTGCACTTGATCAATTCGGGAATGTCATTCAAGTCAAGTTTATAAGAAGCTACCTTGAGATGAAAGGCATGGCATGCACTGCTTTAGTAGAGATGCAGAGTGCAAAAGAGGCAAAAACAATAATCTCTGAGATACGCAATTCCCCATTCATGATCTCGGGAATGCCAAGGCCTGTTAGGGCATGTTCTGCTGTAGCAGAGATGTTTGATGACCGTCCAAGGAAACCTGGTAGGAAGATAGTGTGTCGTTGGTTGAAAACCAGTGATCCTGATTTTGAAGTGGCCATGAAGATGAAGCTTATTGTTAGGAAGCATGCAAAAGAGGTCAACTTTCCGCTGAAGGTAAATTTCCAATTTTAGTTCTTCGATCGTTCACATAATTTGGTTTTGTGGCTATAATCCAAGTACTGTATTATACATTGTTGTCTCAAGGGTCCGTTGTCTCATGTAGCGTCAATTAGAGGAGGAAGAAGAACTGGCGAAAGAGCAGTCAGAGTCACTGAATGCAATCTATAGTAAGTTTGAACTCATAGAAGATGTCACTAAAAGTGGAACTGCTACTCGATTGGCGAAGCGTTATAAAATGCGTATTGCAGAGGTTGAAAGTTAATCAACATCCTCATCCAACATTTTGCACAGGAAACTTGTAGAGATATAAAGATTCAACTGTTAGACAAACGATATATTTTGCTTTTTGTAGATAACTTTTTTTCCAGGCAGTAGAAGAGCTTAGTATATATTACCTATTCATGTGCTCTTGAATTGTAATTGTTGGTCTGGAAGGCATGTGAACCTGCAGTCAGTTAGCTTTTAGCTAAATAGAGTGTTTTTTTCTTATTTTTGGTGGAAGGCCGAAGAAGCTAGTTGTAAGCAATGCAAATCTGATGTGTCATAGCAAAATAAATTTACCTTTGACCAGTGGTTGTGAATTCTGATCCTTGGTTTGAGCAAACTTTGCTTTGGAAACCAAGGTTCAAATCCAAGCAGAGACCAGACCGAAAACACTTTGTGATTCCTTCCCTTTTGCCTATGCATTGATGGTATAATTACCCAGTAGTGTCGGTAGCAAGCACCTAATGAAATAGTTGAGATGCGCTTAAACTAGCCCTGCATTTCTGTTGTTTCCCCGGCTCGAACCACAACTTGCCCAACACTATGTAGTCCTTCTATAAACTTGCGTTTGTCCTTTCATTTGGCTAGGAAATTCAAAAACATATCGAGACTAATGCCTTCATATATATGTTTTGCAAAAACAGTCGAACATTTGGGGTGGACTATTAGGACTAACAGGTGTAAAACAGAATTACTTTCTAAATTCTATATATAATTGAGATTCTGTTTCATGCACAGAATTGGCTTGGAGGCTACACAAATCCAAGCTGTCAAAGGAAGTATTGGTCTTTATCAGATTTTTTAGCAGGAACAGGTAAAAGGCAAAACAGAAAACAGCATTTAACGTTCTCCGATTTTAAATTTGCATACACCACAGAGATTTATGACTGACAAATGAACTAAGCAACAATTTGTTTTACGTCTCTTTATTATTTAACAAGATGTAACTATTTTCCACCGGGAGTCATGATCATAATCACATCTTGTTCTTAAAAACAGATAGTAATTGCGAGTGTCTCATAGACTAATACAACTTATAAATCGCAATCAGTAAATGCCACTTAAAAATCGTAATTTACTATCACAACCGGAAGATTGCAACGTTTCCCCAGTTTACCTTCTGACTTTGCTTTAAAAATCAAATTCCCACAACTTTGAACTATATAACTTCTCTCCTCCCTTTATTGCTCAAATAAACATTTTAAATACCTAGTATTTCACACTTTAAATTATTAACCTTGTTTCTTTTTTACTTCTTTCTAAACTTTTTTCTCTTTTAATCTAAAGTACGCGCTACCTCGTGTTGATAAAAATAACTTTTTAAAAATAACATAAATAATATTCAAAAGTTGTACTTGTATTATAAAATAAAAATTAACAAAAATTACATGTTCCAAAAATGATAAATACTAATCATGGACGCAGGTTTGGACGCGCTCTAATTGACAAAAGACGTCTTCTTTTATTTTTTTTCTCGCAAAAAGTGTAGTAACTGTTCTGTTTCTTCAATCAGTATAAAATAATATATGAATTGTTTCCTATAGATTAAAAAAGAACAAATCATGCAAAAGAAGAATACAACTACTGCATCTGATTAATCTACTTTTCATCTTGAAGAGAGCTTTCTTTCACTGTCCAAGCATGTAACCATGTGGAACAATCATTGTAACGAAATTACTCACAGTTGATGGTTTCTAATCAAAGGACTACGTTAATACTATCCTAGAAAGAGTAGAATTATGAAATTCATGTTAAAATCATAATTGCAATTTATTCTTTCAACCAATTCCCATAATTGTTTTGTATTTATATAATCAGTTCTCATTTAATTGAATTTTTTTAAAAGTACGTCTGATTTACTTAAAA
Organism: Nicotiana otophora; assembly: GCA_000715115.1. Taxonomy (NCBI): domain Eukaryota; kingdom Viridiplantae; phylum Streptophyta; class Magnoliopsida; order Solanales; family Solanaceae; genus Nicotiana; species Nicotiana otophora. Next base: position 151,823 of record AWOL01S0025336.1, read on the forward strand.
AAATATTTTAACTTTTTATATTTGTAAAAACATTTTATGAGAAATAAGTTACAAAAATACTTTATGTCACGACCCAAAATCCATAATGGTCGTGATGGCGTCGGACACCACTGTCAAGCAAGCCAACAATAATTACTTAATTGGGTTCTCATTTTATTATTTTTAAAATCATATTTTCCTTCAATTTAAATAGTAAAGAATGAGGATTTACAGAGTAAATAATAATACTTTTAACAAATTCTATACAGAACAACCCATAATCATCCCAAAACTAGGTATCACAAGTGCATGAGGATTAAGTAGGAATATAAAATAAAATACAACAGTTGTCCACAATACAAATTGGACAGGAAAAATGTAAATACTCTGAAGGAGAATCTGCTGGCTGCGTGTCGACAAATAGAATGCAACTCACCTAGGTCCCCGCATGTATACATGCCCCTGCTCTCACATAGCCTCTAGACATATATGTACCTACACAAAAATGTGCAGCAAGTGTAGTATGAGTACGTAAGCAACGTGTACCCAGTAAGTATCTAGCCTAACCCCAGAGAAGTAGTGACGAGGGGTCGACATTGACACTCACTAGTAGTCCAACAACATAAGGTACAATAATGAGGTAGCAAATATGAGGCAGAGTAAGTAAGTGAAATAGACAAATATAGATCACGTGGTACAAATTCCCTCTCTTTACGAGGAACTCAAGCTTTTCATTAGAAATTCCCTCCTTAACCGGAGCATATATATAGGAATAGTGAAACTCATCAAGTGGCTACCATAATTCAAATCCAGAATTTACAAATACACTGGCTTCTTGCCAAGTTTTGCGCACGATTTCATGGGAATGTGATATAGGAAATGCCGAGGCGTACGACCCGATCCAACATAATAATAAAATTGTGCACAGCCGAGGGTCGAACGACCTGAACCATATGATAAATCAATTAACCTGCTGAGGCGAACGACCCGATCCCATAAGAAGTGAAATACAAATTCCTGCTGAGGCGAACGGCCCGATCCCATAAAAAATAAAATACATAATCCTGCCGAGGCAAATGGCCCGATCCCATTAGAATAAGAAGCTTTGATGGGTCCTTGACCCCACTCACGAATAAACGTGTGAGTTGTAATTTTATTTAATGAAAACCTTTCGATGAAACATATATATATATATATGTATATATGTATATATACCGGAGCCATTCCGTAAGAGGAGGAATATTATCTGATGGCTAATCGTGAACCCGTGAAGTCTCTATAATAGCAAGTCTAGTCTCAAATAGAATGTAAAGTAGGGGAATTAATAAGCGAGAGACTACACAAATAGTACAGCTATAGCATGATGTGAACCTAAGTCTAGCCGGACAATAACATGAATGTAGCTACGTACGGGCTCTAGTCAACTCGCGTGTACATAGTCCCCACAACAAGTAGCACACATCAAACATATCACCTAGGGGAATTTCCCCCTCATAGAGTTAGACAGGAGACTTACCTCGCTCCAAAATTTCATAACCGGCTCCAAAGCCTCTCTAACACCTCAAACCGATGCCCATCGCTCCAAAACTATTTAATAAATGTGCAAATCCATAAATATATACTTTAATACTCATTATAATTTAATTTATAACAATTTTCAACTCCGCTCGAAAAGTCGATAAAAATCACCCTTGGGCCCACGTGCCTGGATTCCGAATATTTTCGAAGATAAACACTACCCATAGCATTACGAGCTCAAATATATAATTTATTCTCAATTTCATGCCCAAATTCGTGGTCAAAATCTAAAAATATAATTTCTAGGTTTTCTACCAAAAACATCACAATTTCTACTAATTTCCATGCTTAAATCCTTATACAAACTATGTATTTAACTTGCAATGGATGTGAATAACTTACCTTGACATAGATGATGAAAACCTTCACTTGAAACTCTTCAAAATTGCCCAACCAAGTGAAAAATGGGAGAAAAATGGGCCAAATCCTGTTTTAAAGGAAACCTCACTTCCCAGCTCGAATTCTCGCACCTGCGGTCACTTGACCGCTTCTGCGGTTCCGCAGGTGCGGCAATTATTCCGCTTCTGCGGAGATGCCCCCAGCCGCGGCTTCCGCTTCTGCGCCTTCCCTTCCGCTGGTGCGGTCCCGCTTCTGCGGCGAGATAACCGTATCTGCGGTCTCAACACTGCCCAACTAAAATCGCACCTGCGCCCCTCATGGCCGCTTCTGTGGCTCCGCACCTGCGGCCAAAACCTCGCAGGTGCGGTTACACCAGATACCAGCTGCCTCATCATTCCTTTAGTCCAAAAATTTATCCATTGACCACCCGTAACCACCCCGAGGCCCTTCGGACTTTAACCAAATATAACAACACGTCCCAAAATACATTACGAACTTAGTCGAGGCCTCAAATCACGCCAAACAACATCGAAACTACGAATCACCCTTCAATTCAAACTTAATGAACTTTGAAATTACAAACTTCTACAATCGATGCCGAAACCTATCAAATCATGTCTGATCGACCTCAAATTTTGCACACAAGTCAAAATTGACATTATGGACCTACTCCAACTTCCGAAATCAGAATCCGACCCTGATATCAAAAAGTCCACTCCCGGTCAAACTTCCCAAAAACCTTCAAATTCCAACTTTCGCCAAATGACCTCAAAATGACCTACAGACCTCCAAATCCACATCCGGACGCGCTCCTAATACCAGAATCACCATACGGAGCTATTCCAAGACTTGAAATCCCAAACGCGCATCAATAACATTGAAATGCACTTCAACCTAAATTTAGAAAATTCTTCCAAAATGCCAACTTCCACAATAGGCGCCGAAATATTCCCGGGTCATCCAAAAACCCGATCCGGATATACGCCCAAGTCAAAATCATCATACGAAACTGTTGAAACCTTCAAATCCTGATTATGAGGTCGTTTACTCAAAAATCAAACCTTAATCAATTCTTCCAACTTAAAGCTTCCGAAATTAGAATTTTCTTCCCAAACTAACTCCGAACTTCCCAAAATTCAATTCTGACCATACGTGCAAGGCATAATACCTGAAGTAAAACTACTCAAGGCCTAAAACTTCCGAACGACGTGCTAGAGCTCAAAACGACCGGTCAGGTCGTTACATTCTCTCCCACTTAAACATACGTTCGTCCGTGAACGTGCTAAGAAATGCTCTGGAGTTGTCTGAAATCACTGTTTAACACCTCGTGCACCTACCCGTGCTACCACAACCTAGCTAAGCACATTATCTTGAGAAAACCTTAAAATCCTCCCTTTTATTTAGGCAAATAAGCCTTAGAGCCAAATTCCAACATCTGAAATTCCTCTACCAGGTCTGTTTCCAACATACAAGCGCCGTATTAATCACTACACGATGCACCAATACATGTTCGCATACTTTCGCGGAATCCACACCATGCACCGCATAATTCACATGACCATAATAACATCCCCTGATAACAACAGCCGAAAACCCACGAATTCGATGCTCACAACACACCTCATGACTCATATAAGTCCTGTTCCAACTCTTACAATACTGCCATGACAAAGAAGATATGTAGAACTCATAACCACTTGTCGAATCACAATTTATGGAGTCTCTCCTCTCGACAATAACCATTACCTCATTATGGACTGAATAACAATGTTTACTCTTTAATATGCTTCATATAAATCTGATCACACTGATCCCATGTCCAATAATATCGTCTCACCCAGTACAAGCTACTCAGGCAGTAAGCCACCTCAGACACTGCCAAAAGACTCATATGATGCCACAATGTGCCAACAAGCTACAAACTCGAAGGTGATACATAAGGAAACGAACTCTGGAAAGATCTACTCAACCCACGTAACTAATTTAAACAACCGAAAAGATGTTATGAACCTTTCTCAGGAAACGAGAAGCAAAACACACAATGATAGATATGGGAAACTGTACTCAATATCACACTGTTGCGGCGTGCAACTCGATCCACAAATGATTCCGTTGGGCGTGCAACCCGATCCAACCATGATACCCGTGGCAGCGTGCCATCTGATCCAAACAACATATCTGTGGCGGCGTGCCACCCGATCCAACCATATACCTGTGGCAGCGTGCCACCCGATCCACACATAATAATCTAAAGAAAACACACATCGAGTCGTAGCACTTATACTCACGAAATGCCTGAATATTAACCATAAGCACGCCAAGTGTATAATACAAATCCTGGGGAGATGGGTAGCGTCACGCGCTACAAAACTCAAGCACAACTAAGGTGCGATATATGATCTGCATCTCGAGAGCCATCCTGCTCACATAATACCACAAACCATACGGGGCCTCAATACGAGTGCGAATAATTAAACCACCACACAACCCACCTGGTATAATATAGATTACACGGAATAGATGACGACAGAAATAACATCCAAGGCTCGAAGACCCTTCCAAAAATAACGCTATGTTGAGATGAGCACATCCGGCCTGATATAGAGCCCACATTCACATTTAGATCCATCCACAGACCTCAAATAGATTCTGATCATACCATGCTTGGCTAAATATCCCTCAAGTACCCATAATGACCTATTCACGACACATAAGAATAGCCGTCAAATCTGGAACAAACGTCTACATTTCACAACCAAATGAACCGAATGCCCTTCAGGCATAAATTCTCACATTAGCGATAGTACCACAATCTCCATACCTAGTTTTAAATCTTTAATCAATCCAGTGACTACATGGCATACTTGTAAAATTTTTCCATGGGATACACTCCTACGAGGTAACGAGTCTGCACATCCATACCACCGGTCATACTAAGGTTGTAAAGCAAATCGGGAATCCGCAAATTAGTACACAAAGCCCCTTACACAGGACACCGATCTCAGGTGACGCTAAAGGCAATACTGGCTCACTCTAAACATCTGAATTCTTCCCTGCTCATCTGAGCTCTTGACATTCTTATCAATATCGAACCGCAACCTTGATCCTCAACTTCCGATTCCCATGCTACCCATTGCACTTAATCATGTCAATACGCAAGAATACAAGAATTTCATCATAACTCCTAAGCCGCTAATAGGGTACACCCATTCTGAAAATCCCCCTATGAATCCGAAGTTATTATCTCCTATTCCTCCAATGCTACATCGTAGATCAAAGACAACATAAAACATTCCAAGCCCCTTTTCATAATCTGCCGCAAAAGCTCGATACTCAGCCATACTATGGACTCGAAATCCTTAGGTATCGCACTTTAACGTATGAATCCACTAGGACGATTGTTGAGAGTTACCCACTCTGACTTGGTACCAAATACAATCAACTCCAAGGCCCTGCTAGCACAGGTACACCCTATCAAAGAAGCAACCGACTAAATTCCTTTTCCTTGTACATCACATCCCCACGAAGCATAAACTCCGAGTCTTCCCAAAACCTGAACATGAATCGATAAGGCCAATTACAACACATATTCCTAAAATACTTTGCTCAAATTACCATTGATGTTCTCTTTCCTTAGTCATGATAACCCGCCAATACACCGATAACCAGAAACCGCACAAGTTGACAACTACACAATCCAATCATAGACGGTGGGGCTCTCCCACTTAGCTTGAAGCTACCATTGCATAACTCTGGAACCCACCAAGATTCCTTATCCCCTGTTGACATGATCTTGCACAACCAACCCGCCAAATTCCTCAAAATTCTTATGTTAAACATTTTATGAACATTCTGAATCACTAGCCACATTCACATATTCGACCTCTTACTGGATAGCCAGTAAAATTCTTCGTAGAAGCTTCATCAACACCACGCAACCGCTAACCTGCTCACAGGAGATATCCCACCTGTGGAAATTCTATACCGACATCCTCCAACAACGTTGCACCGAGTACAATTACCACGAAACCAATAAACCATCCTGAGCCCGTGCTCATTCACCAGTTGTACAAGTCCTCATGGACATCAACTAAAGGTGCGACAATACATTCCAATCCAAAGTCATGTTGTATTCTACTTCATATTAAGCAACTCCCTCCTGTCACACCAATCTTCCTCAATATAGTAGCCAATATTCCAAATTAAGCCCGTAGACCTAGTCACTGTCCACCATGAATCCCAAATCACTCTAACTTCCCCCAAGGTGTGTGGCTATCATACCACAGAACCCATATGCTACTCTGCGACTCTCACACTTTGGTCAAACCCCCTCCTTTAAGCAATACTCGACTCCTGTTTTCTTACACTTGGCCTTCTAGAAGTTTAACCACCGCAAGACAGCCCCCACATATGCTTCCTCATAAATGCCCAGTTGTGGCCGTAAATTAAATCCATCTCTGTAGCACTTTGAACCAATAGATCGCTACCACTCTAACCCTCTCCGAAGATCAT
>AWOL01S0025336.1:162183-177241 GCA_000715115.1 Nicotiana otophora
TATATATATATATATATATATATATATATATATATTTCAGGGCTACAATTGTAATTCTGGAGGTGACTTCCTTTCGAGAAAAACCCGGGTCATCCAAAAACCCGATCGGGACATACGCCCAAGTCCAAAATCATCATACGAACCTGTTGGAACCTTCAAATCCCGATTTCGAGGTCGTTTACTCAAAAATCAAACCTTAGTCAATTCTTCCAACTTAAAGCTTCCGAAATTAGAATTTTCTTCCCAAACTAATTCTGAACTTTCCGAAATTCAATTCCAACCATACGTGCAAGTCATAATACCTGAAGTGAAACTACTCAAGGCCTAAAATCGCCGAACGACGTGCTAGAGCTCAATAGGTGTCGTAATTCTCCTCCAAGAAAATACAACAATTTACTACACGTATTCTTCCGAACTACGCTAGCTAGCACTAGTTTACCACTCACTAAGATTGCACCAAGGTTTTTTATTCCTAATCCCACCTTTAAACCCTCCGTATAGATTCCTCAAATACGTTAGGAGTGATGTTGTTCAACAACAACTTGTATATGTACCCTTTTCCAAGTAATACACACTAAATAGGCATAACCGATTAAGGTCCCTTCAATCAACCACAATAATCACGGAGTTGAACAAGTAGAGAAAATCCAATGGCAAATTTATTTTAAACGCAATAAAAATTCATCCTCCAAGAGGTTCCATCAAATCCTAGAATACAGAGTTTAGCTACTCATAATTATTTTCACAACCACAATATAAGAATTCATCACCAATACTAGAAAAAAGGGAAGAAGAAAGATAAAAACTCGTTTCCGAATCTTCCGTCTTGCTCCTTGCCTGTTCTTGCCTTCAAAGTTCTTCTAAAAACCAAGGTACCCTCTTTTTGAACGAGTTGGGCTTCATATAGGTCAAGGGAAGTTGCCTCTGGTATTTCTTCTAAAAACCTGCACAGGTGACCGCGCATCTGGCCGCTCACTTTGGCCAGTTTCTGCTTGACTTACCTGCCCAGTGCGCCGCCCAGTGCATGGTCAGTGCGCGGCCGCGCACCTGGGCAATTTTCTGCACTCTTCTTCGTTCTTCATTTTAAGTGCTCTAACATCCTTTGATCCTCTAACGAATTCCCAATTTATTCCATAAGTGTTTACTTGGCCTTCAACGCTCCATATCAGCTCAAAAAATGGTCCCTAACCTCATTGTAGCCCAGAATTGCTCCTGTAAAGCATAAAGTACTCAGTCAGAGCAATTTATTACCTTTTAATGCTCAAATATCAGTAAAATGCAATAATTTAGAGTTCAAATAGTGGCCAAAATACATAGTTATAGCCTACCATCAACACCCCACACTTAAATCGTTGCTCGTCCTCGAGCAATCAAACCACACTTTACATAGACGCAACCTTACTGAGCGACTTTCCTAACTCATCACACCAAGAATATTTAAAATATACTAAGCACAGTAGTGTAACATCTTCACCTCAAGAATTTGCTCACAGTAATTAAAATAACCTGTGATCACGCCCAACTATGCCTTATAAAAAGGACTAAGCGGTCGTTGCAAATATAATCGGTTTATAAGTCCGGAGTTGAATCCCACTGGGAATTAACGTATTAATCACAACTGCTAGTTTCATTGTAATTCAAGTAATCAACTTCCAAAAATATTGAACAATGAGTGGAATGTTTACCAACCAACAACAAGATAATTAAAAAGATGTAATTTTATTACTAATTAAGCAAATGTTGTAGACAAGATTGGAAAGGCCTAGGGTTATGATTTCCCCTCTTATCGGAATCCTCTCTTCTACGTCTCCTATAAATTTGCCTATATACTCTCTACCGATCATGAACACTTTAGGTGTCGTAATTCTCTTCCGAGCAAATACAACAATTTACTACACGTATTCTTCCAAACTACGCTAGCTAGCACTAGTTTACCGCTCACTAAGATCGCACCAAGGATTTGTTATTCCTAATCTCACCTTTAAACTCTCGGTATTGATTCCTCAAATACGTTAGGAGTAATATTGTTCAACAACTACCTGTATATGTACCCTTTTCCAAGTAATACACACTAAATAGGCATAACCGATTGAGGCCCCTTCAATCAACCACAATAATCACGGAGTTGAACAAGTAGAGAAAATCCAATGGCAAATTTATATTAAACGCAATAATAATTCATCCTCCAAGAGGTTCCATCAAACCCTAGAATCCAGAGTTTAGCTACTCATAATTATTTTCACAACCACAATATAAGAATTCATCACCAATACTAGAAAAAAGTGAAGAAGAAAGATAAAAACTCGTTTCCGAATCTTCCGTCTTGCTCCTTGCCTGTTCTTGCCTTCAAAGTTCTTCTAAAAACCAAGATACCCTCTTTTTGGACGAGTTGGTCTTCATATAGGTCAAGGAAAGTCGCCTCCAGAATTATAATTTTATCCTTGAAATATTTTTCTCTAGCCCACGTGCCCGGATTTCGAAAATTTTCGAAGATAAACACTACCCATAGCATTACGAGCTCAAATATATAATTTATTCTCAATTTCATGCTCAAATTCGTGGTCAAAATCTAAAAATATAATTTCTAGGTTTTATACAAAAAAACTCACAATTTCTACTAATTTTGATGCTTAAATCCTTATACAAACCATGTATTTAACTTGAAATGGATGGGAATAACTTACCTTGGCATAGATGATGAAACTCCCCACTTGAAACTCTCCAAAATCGCCCAACCAAGTGAAAACAAATGGGAGAAAAATGGGCCAAATTCCGTTTTAAAGAAAACCTCACTGCCCAGCTCGAATTCTCGCACCTGCGGTCACTTGACCGCTTCTGCGGTTCCGCAGGTGCGATAATTATTCCGCTTTTGCGGAGATGCCCCAGCCGCTACTTCAGCTTCTGCGCCTTTCCTTCCGCAGGTGCAGTCTCGCTCCTGCAGCGAGATAACCGTATCTGCGGCCTCAGCACTGCCCAACTAAAATCGCACATGCGCGCCTCATGGACGCTTCTGTGGCTCCGCACCTGCGTCCAAAACCTTGCAGGTACGGTTACACCAGATACCAGCTTCCTTATCATTATTTTAGTCCAAAAATTGATCCGTTGACCACTCGAAATCACCCCCGAGGCCCTCCGGACCTTGACCAAATATACCAACACGTCCCAAAACACATTACGAACTTAGTCGAGGCCTCAAATCGTGCCAGACAATATCAAAACTACGAATCACCCTTCAATTCAAACTTAATGAACTTTGGAATTTCAAACTTCTACAATCGATGCCGAAACCTATCAAATCACGTCCGATTGACCTCCAATTTTGTACACAAGTCATAATTGACATTACGGACCTATTCTAACTTTCGGAATCGGAATCCGACCCCGATATCAAAAAGTCCACTCCCGATCAAACTTCACAAAAACCTTCAAATTCCAACTTTCGCCAAATGACCTCAAAATGACTTACCGACCTCCAAATGCACATTCAGACGCGCTCATAATACTAGAATCACCATACGGAGCTATTCATAGACTCAAAATCTCAAACGGGCATCAATAACATTGAAATGCACTTCAACCCAAATTTAGGAAATTCTTCCAAAATGCCAATTTCCACAATAGGCGCCGAAACTTTTTCGGGTCATCCAAAAACCCGATCGGGACATACGACCCAAGTCCAAAATCATCATAAGAACCTGTTGGAATTTTCAAATCCCGATTCCGAGATCGTTTACTCAAAAATCAAACCTTAGTCAATTCTTTCAACTTAAAGCTTCCGAAATTAGAATTTTCTTCCCAAACTAACTCTGAACTTCCCGAAATTCAATTCCGACCATACATGCAAGTCATAATACCTGAAGTGAAGCTACTCAAGGCCTAAAACCGCCGAACGATGCGCTATATTTCAAAATAATCGGTCGGGTCGTTACACTTTACATGTTTATTTTTCTAAAATACTTTGATATGAATTGTTTTTATTTTGGTTGTATGACTTAGGATGTCCAATGTTATGTCAAAGAATGCAATAATTAAAATAACCTGTGATCACGCCCAACTATACCGTATAGAAAGGACTAAGCAGTCGTTGCAAATATAATTAGTTTACAAGTCCGGAGTCGAATCCCACAGGGAATTAACGTATTAATCACAACTGCTAGTTTCATTATAATTCAAGTACTCAACTTCCAAAAATATTGAATAATGGGTGGAGTGTTTACCAACCAACAACAAGATAATTAAAAAGATGTAATTTTATTACTAACTAAGCAACTGTTGTAGACAAGATTGGAAAGACCTAGGGTTATGATTTCCCCTCTTATCGGAATCCTCTCTTCTACATCTCCTATAAATTCACCTAGATACTCTCTACCGATCATGAACACTTTAGGTATCGTAATTCTCTTCCGAGAAAATACAACAATTTACTACACGTATTCTTCCGAACTACGCTAGCTAGAACTAGTTTACCGTTCACTAAGATCACACCAGGTTTTGTTATTCCTAATCCCACCTTTAAACCCTCCGTATTTATTCCTCAAATACGTTAGGAGTTATGTTGTTCAAAAACTACTTGTATATGTATCCTTTTCCAAGTAATACATACTAAATAGGCATAATCGATTGAGGTCCCTTCAATCAACCACAATAATCACGAAGTTGAACAAGTAGAGAAAATCCAATGGCAAATTTATATTAAACGCAATAAAAATTCATCCTCCAAGAGGTTCCATCAAACCCTAGAATACAGAGTTTAGCTACTCATAATTATTTTCACAACCACAATATAAGAATTCATCACTAATACTAGAAAAAAGGGAAGAAGAAAGATAAAAACTCGTTTCCGAATCTTACGTCTTGCTCCTTGCCTGTTCTTGCCTTCAAAGTTCTTCTAAAAACCAAGATACCCACTTTTTGGACGAGTTGGGCTTCATATAGGTCAAGGGAAGTCGCCTCCAGAATTACAATTTTAGCCCTGAAATATTCTTTCTCGGGCCCACGTGCCCGGATTCTGAAAATTTTCGAAGATAAACACTACCCATGCATTACGAGCTCAAATATATAATTTATTCTAAATTTTATGCTCAAATTCGTGTTCAAAATCCAAAAATATAATTTCTAGGTTTTTTACAAAACCCCCCCACAATTTCTACTAATTTTCATGCTTAAATCCTTATACAAACCATGTATTTAACTTGCAATGGATGGGAATAACTTACCTTAGCATAGATGATGAAAACCCCCACTTGAAACTCTCCAAAATCTCCCAACCAAGGAAAAAATGGGCCAAATCCCGTTATAAAGGAAACCTTACTGCCCAGCTCGAATTCTCGCACCTGCGATCACTTGACCGCTTCTGCGGTTCCGCAGGTGTGACAATTATTCCGCTTTCGTGGAGATGCCCCCAGCCGCTGCTTCAGCTTCTGCGCCTTCCGTTCCGCAGGTGTGGTTTCGCTCCTACGGCGAGATAACCGCATATGCGGTCTCAACACTGCCCAACTAAAATCGCACTTGCGCACCTCATGGCCACTTTTGTGGCTCCGCACCTACGGTCAAAACCTCGCAGGTGCGGTTACACCAGATACCAGCTTCCTTATTATTCTTTTAGTCCAAAAATTGATCCGTTGACCACTCGAAACCACCCCGAGGCCCTCGTATGTTAACCAAATATACCAACGCGTCGCAAAACACATTATGAACTTAGTCGAGGCCTCAAATCGCTCCAGACAATATCGAAACTACGAATCACCCGTCAATTCAAACTTAATGAACTTTGAAATTTCAAACTTTCACAATCGATGCCTAAACCTATCAAATCACGTTGGATTGACCTCCAATTTTGCACACAAGTTATAATTGTCATTACGAGCCTATTCTAATTTCCGAAATCGGAATCCGACCCCAATATCAAAAAATTCACTCTCGGTCAAATTTCCCAAAAACCTTCAAATTCCAACTTTCACCAAATGATCTCAAAATGACCTACTGACCTCCAAATGCACATCCGGACGCGCTCATAATACCAGAATCACCATACGGATCTATTCATAGACTCAAAATCCTAAACGGGCATCAATAACATTGAAATGCACTTCAACCCAAATTTAGGAAATTCTTCCAAAATGACAACTTCCACAATAGGCGCCGAAACTTTTCCGGGTCATCCAAAAACCCGATCGGGACATACGCCTAAGTCCAAAATCATCATACGAACCTGTTGGAATCTTCAAATCCCGATTCCGAGGTCGTTTACTCAAAAATCAAACCTTAGTCAATTCTTCCAACTTAAAGCTTCCGAAATTAGAATTTCTTCCCAAACTAACTGTGAACTTTCCAAAATTCAATTCCTACCATACGTGCAAGTCATAATACCTGAAGTGAAACTACACAAGGCCTAAAACCACCGAACGATGTGCTACATCTCAAAACGACCGGTCGGGTCGTTACCCTTTACATGTTTATGTTTCTAAAATACTTTGATATGAATTGTTTTTATTTTGGTTGTATGACTTAGACTGTCCAGTTTTATGTCAGAGAGTGCAATAATTAAAATAACCTGTGATCACGCCCAATTATGCCTTATAAAAAGGACTAAGCGGTCGTTGCAAATATAATCGATTTATAAGTCCGGAGTTGAATCCCACTGGGCATTAACGTATTAATCACAACTGCTAGTTTCATTGTAATTCAAGTAATCAACTTCCAAAAATATTGAACAATGAGTGGAATGTTTACCAACCAACAACAAGATAATTAAAAAGATGTAATTTTATTACTAATTAAGCAAATGTTGTAGACAAGATTGGAAAGGCCTAGGGTTATGATTTCCCCTCTTATCGGAATCCTCTCTTCTACGTCTCCTATAAATTCGCCTATATACTCTCTACCGATCATGAACACTTTAGGTGTCGTAATTCTCTTCCGAGCAAATACAACAATTTACTACACGTATTCTTCCGAACTACGCTAGCTAGCACTAGTTTACCGCTCACTAAGATCGCACCAAGGATTTGTTATTCCTAATCTCACCTTTAAACCCTCGGTATTGATTCCTCAAATACGTTAGGAGTGATGTTGTTCAACAACTACCTGTATATGTACCCTTTTCCAAGTAATACACACTAAATAGGCATAACCGATTGAGGCCCCTTCAATCAACCACAATAATCACGGAGTTGAACAAGTAGAGAAAATCCAATGGCAAATTTATATTAAACGCAATAATAATTTATCCTCCAAGAGGTTCCATCAAACCCTAGAATACAGAGTTTAGCTACTTATAATTATTTTCACAACCACTATATAAGAATTCATCACCAATACTAGAAAAAAGGGAAGAAGAAAGATAAAAACTCGTTTCCGAATCTTCCGTCTTGCTCCTTTCCTGTTCTTGCCTTCAAAGTTCTTCTAAAAACCAAGATACCCTCTTTTTGGACGAGTTGGGCTTCATATAGGTCAAGGGAAGTCGCCTCTGGAATTACAATTTTAGCCCTGAAATATTGTTTCTCAGGCCCACGTGCCCGGATTCCGAATATTTTCGAATATAAACACTACCCATAGCATTACGAGCTCAAATATATAATTTATTCTCAATTTCATGCTCAAATTCGTGGTCAAAATCCAAAAATATCATTTCTAGGTTTTTTACAAAAAATCCCACAATTTCTACTAATTTTCATGCTTAAATCATTATACAAACAATGTATTTAACTTGCAATGGATGGGAATAACTTACCTTGGCATGGATGATGAAAACCCCCACTTGAAACTCTCCAAAATCGCCCAACCAAGGGAAAAATGGGCCAAATCCCGTTATAAAGGAAACCTCACTGCCCAGCTCGAATTCTCGCACCTGCGATCACTTGACCGCTTCTGCGGTTCCGCAGGTGTGACAATTATTCCGCTTTTGCGGAGATGCCCCCAGCCGCTACTTCAGCTTCTGCGCCTTCCGTTCCGCAGGTGCGGTCTCGCTCCTGCGGCGAGATAACCGCATATGCGGTCTCAGCACTGCCCAACTAAAATCGCACTTGCGCGCCTCATGGCCGCTTCTGTGGCTCCGCACCTACGGTTAAAACCTCGGAGGTGCGGTTACACCAGATACCAGCTTCCTTATTATTCGTTTAGTCCAAAAATTGATCCGTTGACCACTCGAAACCACACCGAGGCCCTCCGTACCTTTACCAAATATACCAACGCGTCCCAAAACACATTATGAACTTAGTCGAGGCCTCAAATCGCGCCAGACAATATCGAAACTGCGAATCTCCCTTTAATTCAAACTTAATGAGCTTTGAAATTTCAAACTTCTACAATCGATGCCTAAACCTATCAAATCACGTCCGATTGACCTCCAATTTTGCACACAAGTCATAATTTTTATTACGGCCCTATTCTAATTTCCGAAATCGGAATCCGACCCCAATATCAAAAAATTCACTCTCGGTCAAACTTCCCAAAAACCTTCAAATTCCAACTTTCTCCAAATGACCTCAAAATGACCTACTGACCTCCAAATGCACATCCGGACGCGCTCATAATACCAGAATCACCATACGGAGCTATTCATAGACTCAAAATCCTAAACGGGCATCAATAATATTGAAATGCACTTCAACCCAAATTTAGGAAATTCTTCCAAAATGACAACTTCCACAATAGGCGCCGAAACTTTTCCGGGTCATCCAAAAACCCGATCGGGACATACGCCCAAGTCCAAAATCATCATACGAACCTGCTGAAATCTTCAAATCCCGATTCCGAGGTCATTTACTCAAAAATCAAACCTTAGTCAATTCTACCAACTTAAAGCTTCCGAAATTAGAATTTTCTTCCCAAACTAACTGTGAACTTTCCGAAATTCAATTACCATACGTGCAAGTCATAATACCTGAAGTGAAACTACTCAAGGCCTAAAACCGCCAAACAAAGCACTATATCTCAAAATGACCGGTCAGGTCGTTACCCTTTACATGTTTATTTTTCTAAAATACTTTGATATGAATTGTTTTTATTTTGGTTGTATGACTTAGAATGTCCAATTTTATGTCAGAGAATGCAATAATTAAAATAACATGTGATCACGCCCAACTATGCCTTATAAAAAGGACTAAGCGGTCGTTGCAAATATAATCGGTTTATAAGTCTGGAGTTGAATCCCACTGGGAATTAACGTATTAATCACAACTGCTAGTTTCATTATAATTCAAGTAATCAACTTCCAAAAATATTGAACAATGAGTGGAATGTTTACCAACAAACAACAAGATAATTAAAAAGATGTAATTTTATTACTAATTAAACAAATGTTGTAGACAAGATTGGAAAGGCCTAGGGTTATGATTTCCCCTCTTATCGGAATCCTCTCTTCTACGTCTCCTATATATTCACCTATATACTCTCTACCGATCATGAACACTTTAGGTGTCGTAATTCTCTTCCGATCAAATACAACAATTTACTACACGTATTCTTCCGAACTACGCTAGCTAGCACTAGTTTACCGCTCACTAAGATCGCACCAAGGTTTTGTTATTCCTAATCTCACCTTTAAACCCTCCGTATTGATTCCTCAAATACGTTAGGAGTGATGTTGTTCAACAACTACCTGTATATGTACCCTTTTCTAAGTAATACATACTAAATAGGCATAACCGATTGAGGCCCCTTCAATCAACCACAATAATCACGGAGTGGAACAAGTAGAGAAAATCAAATGGCAAATTTATATTAAACGCAATAAAAATTCATCCTCCAAGAGGTTCTATCAAATCCTAGAATACAGAGTTTATCTACTCATAATTATTTTTACAACCACAATATAAGAATTCATCACCAATACTAGAAACAAGGGAAGAAGAAAGATAAAAACTCGTTTCCGAATCTTCCGTCTTGCTCCTTGCCTGTTCTTGCCTTCAAAGTTCTTCTAAAAACCAAGATACCCTCTTTTTGAACGAGTTGGGCTTCATATAGGTCAAGGGAAGTTGCCTCTGGTATTTCTTCTAAAAACCTGCGCAGGTGACCGCGCATCTAGCCGCTCACTTTGGCCAGTTTCTGCTTGACTTACGCTGCCCAGTGCGCCGCCCAGTGCGCGGTCAGTGCGCGGCCGCGCACCTGGGCAATTTTCTGCACTCTTCTTTGTTCTTCTTTTTAAGTGCGCTAACATCCTTTGATCCTCTAACGAATTCCCAATTTATTCCATAAGTGTTTACTTGGCCTTCAACGCTCCATATCAGCTCAAAAAATGGTCCCTAACCTCATTGTAGCCCAGAATTGCTCCTGTAAAGCATAAAGTACTCAGTCAGAGCAATGTATTACCTTTTAATGCTCAAACATCAGTAAAATGCAACAATTTAGAGTTCAAATAGTGGCCAAAATACATAGTTATAGCCTACCATCAACACCCCACACTTAAATCGTTGCTCGTCCTCGAGCAATCAAACCACACTTTACATAGACGCAACCTTACTGAGCGACTTTCCTAACTCATCACACCAAGAATATTTAAAATATACTAAGCACAGTAGTGTAACATCTTCACCTCAAGAATTTGCTCACAAGCACCATGCATTATTCACAACTTACTCACTTACTCTAACACAGAGGTCAAGAATTACCTTTCCTTCATGAATCAAGTGCCCTCCCACAATAAAAGATAATAATTCCACAATCAATCAAATTCAAGAAAAATTAGGAACTCAAGATAGACAAAATTCACTCACTCTCAGAAATGACATTCATGTGCCACAAAAGATGCACCATAGGCTTGACCGTAGTGTACTACTCTACTAATTGAGTTCATTCAGTCAAGGATCAAGTAGGACTTTTAACTGGTTATAATGTAGGCTGCGGGACAGGTAGGATACATTTAGATATAAGCGTGACTACACATCCCTAAGCACTTTTATACATACACTTTAACAGTCAAACCCCACACTTATGTCAAACCATATCTCCACCTTCATATCATTATGCATCAACTCCCTATTTATTTAAGCACCTTTACATCAAGAGTCACCACTATTTTCACAACAATATAAAACATTTCCAAGGTGACTCTTACTTTTTCCAAAACATTGCACCCTTCTCCTTATTTCACTAGTTCCGCTAAAAAGCCAAACCAACCTTTGCACGATCCACTTCAATGCCATTACTCGACACTTGGTTCCCCAAGACTATACCTTCATGTACCATGAAATGGAATTTTTCCCAGTTTAATACCAGATTAGTCTCCATACACCTCTTCAATACTCTTTTCAAGTTCATAAGGCAATCATCGAATGAGTTCCCCACCACTGAGAAGTCATCCATGAAAACCTCTATTATTTCCTCTACCATATCTGTAAAGATGGCCATCATGCACCTTTGAAATGTGGCAGGTGCATTACATAGGCCAAACAGCATTCTCCGAAAGGCATAGATACCATATGGACAGGTGAACGGCGTTTTCTCTCTATCTTTCGGGGCAATAGAGATCTGATTATACCCCGAGTATCCATCCAAAAAATAAAAGTGGGACCTCCCTGCCAATCTATCTAGCATCTGATCAATGAATGACAGTGGGAAATGGTCTTTCCGGGTGGCCTTGTTCAACCTTCTGTAATCCAGGCAGATTCGCCATCCTGTGACCGTTCTTGTTGAGATCAACTCGTTGTTTTCATTTTACACTACAGTCATTCCACCATTCTTTGGCACACACTGAACTGGGCTGACCTAGTTACTGTCAGAGATGGGGAAGATGATTCTTGCATCTAACCACTTGATCACTTCTTTCTTCACCACTTCTTTCATGTTTGGGTTCAGCCTTCTTTGATGTTCTCTGGACGGTTTGTGCCCATCTTCCAATAGAATCTTATGCATACAAAATGCCGGGCTGATACTGTGATGATCCAAAATGTCATCTTTAAATTTAATAAGTAATTCTGTGTTTTAAGACCTCGAAAAGCACCATTTATCATTCCTCGACTTGCGTTCGCAGTCCGTATAATTTTTCAGAAAAGTTTTTATGTGAAAAATGGATTAAAATGGGAAATAGAGCTTTAAAACTCAACTAAGTTGACTTTGGTCAATATTTTAAGCAAACGGACCCGGATCAGTAATTTGAAAATTCCGGTAGGTCCGTATCATAATTTGGGACTTGGGCGTATGCCCGAAATCGAATTCCGGGGTCCCTAGCCCGAGTTATGGAATTTTGATAAAAAATTAAAAACTTGAAAACTTAATGATTTCTAAGAAATTACTGATGTTGGATTTATTGACCTCGGGTCCGTATTTTGGTTTCGGAGCCCGGTATAGGTCCACTATAATATTTATGATGTGTCTGCGGAATTTGGTGAGAATCGAAGTTGATTTAACGTGATTCGGACATCCGGTTGTAAAAATATAAGTTTTAAAGTTTTCTTAAAAACTTCCTTTGATTTGGTGTCTGATTCGTAGTTTTAGGTGTTATTTTGGCGATTCGATCACGCGAGCAAGTTCGTATGGTGTTTTAGGACATGGGTGCATGTTTGGTTTGGAGCCCCGAGGGCTCAGGTTGATTTCGGGTGGTTAATGGACCATTTTTGGACGTGGGAAAAACAACAGAAATCTGCTACGCGTTCGCGAGAGGTGGCTCGCGTTCGTGAAGAAGAAACTGGAGGCAGGTGAAATTTACTCTTCACGTTCGCGAAGAGGGGGACGCGTTCGTGAAAGTAAGAGGTCAGTGTTCATCGCGAACGCGTGGAAGCGTTCGCGTTCGCGTAGAAGGCGAGTCCTGGCCGGGGATCAAGCGTTAAAGCTTCGCATTTGCGTAGGGTGTATCGCGTTCGCGAAGGCCAAATTTGGCAAAGCTTCGCGTTCGCGACATTGCCTTCGCATTCGCGAAGAGCAAAGTTTTGGCAGCACAAAAATGTGCTTCGCGAACGCGAGGCACTGACCGCGTTCGCGAAGGGTAAAAAAACCCAGAAACAGAACTTAAGTACTGAAAATGGGGTTTCGACCCATTTTCAATTCTTTCCCATTTTTGAGCTCGAGTAAGGCGATATTTGGGTGATTTTCACGGGAAAACATTGGGGTAAATGTTCCTTATCCTATATTGATTATATTTCATGATTTCATACTCATTTACATCATGAATCCGTGAATTTATGGAAGAAAAATCAGATTTTTATAAAATCTTCCAAAAACGAAAATTTAAGATTTGAAGGTCCATTTGATATCGGAATTGGAAAAATTTGGTATGGTTGAACTCGTATCGAAACGGGTGTTCGTATTTCGTGAGTGTTTTCGGGATTTTAGATGTAGGTCCCACTGCCAAATATTTTAATGAATTTCGGATTTTTATCCGAAAAATTTATAAATTCATATGAAATTAATTCCTATGATTCGTATTGAATATATCGAATTGTTTGTGAATAGTTTTGAAGCTTTCGGAGGCAAATGTAAAAGGAAATGTTGTGTTTGAATAATTGATTGGAATTCGCAAAGCGAGGTAAGTGTCGGGGTTAACCTTGACTTGAGGAAATAGAACCCTTAAATTATTTGTTATGTGAATTGCATGTAAACGACGCAGGCGAGGTGACGAGTGTCTATACGTCGTCAAATTAATTGTTTGCCTGCTTACTTGAAAAATCATAAATTGTTTTTTTTATCATAAATTAATTACTATAATAGTTGTTTCTCTCTTATTCCTTGTCAAAATATTAATTCTTGAATTCCTGCATTAATTGTTACATGCTATTTGAATTATGTGTTTAATTGTTATTTGACATTTAGCATATCAAATATTAAACTGCCTATTTTCTCCCTAATTTCCATAATAAATTATTAATTGTCATTAGTTTTTTCATAATTAAATTATAAATATTGTATGCTTGTAGTCTTGTAATTTTATATAAATTGTTGCATTTATTGGAAAAATTTCTTCTATAAGAATTGGTAAAAGTTAATATTGGAGGATCGGGTTGCACGCCGCAACAGACTTGTTAAAAAGTTAATATTAGAGGATTGGGTTGCACGCCGCAACAGACTTATTAAAAGTCAATATTGGGGGATCGGATTGCACGCCGCAATGGATTTAATGAAAAGTCAATATTGGGGGATCGGATTGCACGCCGCAACAGACTTATTTAAAAGTCTATATATATACTTGATTGAAATAAATACATGACAGACTTGATTAAAAATGGATATATTATGGGAGCGAGTTGCACGCTGCAACAGAATTGAATGTGAATATATTGTGAGAGCGGGTTGCACGCTGCAATAGAATTGGTTGAAATAATAATGGATTATGACTGCTGGGTTGGTTTCAATTATTATAAATGAGTTACCTGATTTATTTATATTATTTGTTGCTATTATCAATATTGCGTACAAGTTAATGTAAGTGAACCGCCTTAGCCTCGTCACTGTCGAGGTTAGGCTCAACACTTACCAGTACATGGGGTCGGTTGTACTATACTACACTCTGCAGTTCTTGTGCAAATTTTGGAATTGGTCCCAGCGGCGTACCATTGACTTGCTCGGATTTCAGCTACCAGAGGAGACTTGAGGTATAACTGCATGGCGTCCGCAGTTCTGAAGTCCCCGTCTATTGTACTTTAGTTGTGTGTTTATTTCTAGACAGCTTTATTTTATTCAGACCTTTATTTGTATTTATTCTAGAAGTGCGTGCACTTGTGACACAAATTCTGGGATGGTATTTAGACACCGTTGTTATTATGGATTATTTCAAAATTACTTCCGCATTTGCTTCCTTGTTGTTAATAAATTTAAAATTATTTTTAAAATGGATAATGTTATTCTAACGTTGGCTTGCCTAGCAAGTGAAATATTAGGCGCCATCACGGTCCGAAGGTGGGGATTTCGGGTCGTGACAGTTGGTATCAGAGAACTAGGTTTCATAGGTCTCATGAGTCACGAGCAAGCTTAGTAGAGTCTGAAGGATCGGTACGGAGACGTCTGTACTTATCTCTCAGAGGCTATGAAGTTTAGGAACAATATCACCTCTTTCATTCCTTATCGTGCGGCATTGAATTTGCTTGAAACCTATATCTCACATTCCTTTGTATCTACTCGTGTATGA
>AWOL01S0025337.1:10695-34754 GCA_000715115.1 Nicotiana otophora
CAATTCATAGGTTTGTACTCTTTAACTCATTTTCTTCCATTTCTAACATCACCCATTAAATTCCTAGCCCTAATCTTTGTTCTTTCATGGTAGAAAACTAGGGATTTAAGAAGGATTGGGGGGTTTTTGCAAATTGGGGATTTAGACCTCAATTTGGGGTCGGATTCCAAAACTAATTACATAATCGGGCTCGGGGGTGAATGGGTGAATGGATTTTGGTCTGAACCTCGGGTTTTGACTAAGCGGGCCTTGGGTCGATTTTCGACTTTTTTGGGGGAAGTTTGGGGAATCTAAATTTTTGCATTGTTATTAATTTCGTTAGAAATATTTGATATTATTGAGTCGTTTGTGGATAGATACGAGTGGTTTGGAGGTGGATTCTAGAGGAAAAGTGGTAATTGAGAATTGCGTGGCATTTGGAGTGAGGTAAGTATCGTGGTTAACCTTGACTTGAGGGAATATGACTTGTTTATCTATTTGCTACATGTTTAAATATCGGGGAACAACGTATTTGTGAGGTGACGAGTACTTATGCATTGTAGTGGGTTAAAGCATGCGGGTGGGGCTTGGTTTCTTGCAATTATAGCTTCCTTTGTTCATTTTATCTATGTTTAGACTAGTATTGTTAAATTGATCGTTCTTATCATGTTTAAGGATCTTCTGGTAATAATTGAGTATTGATTCCGAAGTTGAGGTTGATATTATGGAACCAAATGTTGAAGTAAGTCTTATACTTGTTATTCTATCTCCCTGTTGTTATTTGTTTATTGCATTATGGTAAGGGAGAGTGTTAATGCACGAAGGGTGATGCAGTGCCATATTGTGAGTGTTAATGCACGAAGGGTGATGTCGTGCTATATTGTGAGTGTTAATGCACGAAGGGTGATGTCGTGCTATATTGTGAGTGTTAATGCACGAAGGGTGATGTCGTGCCATATTGTGAGTGTTAATGCACGAAGGGTGATGCCGTGCCATATTGTGAGTGTTAATGCACAAAGGGTGATGCCGTGCCATGTTATGAGATTTAATGCACGAAGGGTGATGTCGTACCGTTTCTACTGATTTTATGGTGAGGTTGAGATAAAAGCACGAAAGGTAATGCTGTGCATTTTTTCTTTACTGTGTTTACTTGTTTTTATTAGTTCATAGTATATTGGCTGTTCAAGTTACCATTCTGTTGTAGTTTTCTATCCCGTATTCCCCTCAGCATATTCCCCCTCCCAATAATACATGTTTAGCTATTATTTGTACATGTACTGTTAAATTGCACAGGTTTGGTATGTGTGTCTTGTCATAGCCTCATCACTACTTCGTCGAGTTTAGGCTCGACACTTACCAGTACATAGGGCTCATTGTACTGATACTGCACTCTGTACTTCCTGTGCAGATTTTGGTATTGGTCCCAGCTGATCGAGAGGCGTAGCAGCTCAGACTGGTTCATCGGAGACTCAAGATAGATCTGTTGGCGTTTGCAGACCTTGAAGTCCCAGTCTATATTTTTAGTTCTTTTATTTTTACTGTTTCTTTCGTTCAAACAGTTGTATTTCTTTCAGACTTTGAAATGTAGTAAATCCTAGAAGTTCGTGAATTGTAACTCCAAATTCGAGTGGTAGTAATTAATGAAGTTTTTATATTATTCTGCACTTGCTGTATTTCATTTTAGCTTATTTGCTGTTATTTATTGAATTGAATAAGTATTGGCTTAATAATTCTCTAACGTCGGCTTGCCTAGCAAGTGGAATATTAGTCGCCATCACGGTCCCGACGGTGGGAATTTCGGGTCGTGATAGCCCATCAGATTGTTTGAGCCCGGCGAGGCTAAGTTATATGGTACTGATTTGGTGAAGGATGCCTTGGAAAAGGTAAAGTTGATTCAGGTGCGATTTCGCACAGCACAGTCCAGACAGAAGAGTTACGCAGTCTAGAAGTCGCGTGATTTATCATTTATGGTAGGCGAAAAGGTTCTCTTGAAAAATCTCACCGATGAAGGAAATCATGAGATTCGTCAAGAAAGTCAAGTTGATCCCAAGGTTTATAGGTCCATTCGAGGTGTTGAGACGAGTTGGGGAGGTTGTTTATGAGCTTGCTTTGCCTCCCGGTCTATCGGGAATTCATCTGGTCTTCCATGTGTCTATGCTCCGGAAGTATCATGCCGACAGGTCGCATGTGTTAGACTATAACACAGTTCAGTTAGATGAGAGCCTGGGTTATAAGGCGAAGCCAGTTGCCAAAGTTGACAGGCAGGTTCGCCAGTTGAGGTCCAAGAATATTTCTACGTAAAAGTTCAGTGGAGGGGTCAACCAGTCGAGAATGCAATATGGGAGACTGAGAAGGACATGCAGAGCTAATATCCACATTTATTCGGCACTTCAGGTACGATTCTAAACCCGTTCGATGACGAACGTTTGTTTAAGAGGTGGAGAATGTAACAAACCGACTGATTGTTTTGCTTTCTAGATCCCTTTTACCCTAAATAAGACTCCTCGTATATGCTTTTACTTTTTTATGACTTTTGTGGATGGTTAGTTCGGTATTTGGAAGGGTTCAGGTTGAAATCGGAACACTTAGTTCCTTGTTATTATCTTAAAAGGGTTAAGTTTGACTTGGGTCAGCATTTGTAGTAAACAACCTCGGAATCGGGATTTGATGGTCCCAATAGGTTCATATGACGATTTTGGACTTGGGCATATGTTCGGATCGGGTTTGGGATGACCCGGGAGCATTTTGGCGTTTAATATTGAAAGTTGGCAGATTGAAGGTTTTTCAAGTTCTTTAAATTTGGTTTGAAGTTTGTTTTGGTGTTGTCGAGATTCGTTTGAGATTCCGAGCCTAGGAATAGCTCCGTATGGTAATTTAAGACTTGCACGCAAAATTTGGCATCATTCCGAGTTGATTTGATAGGAATCGGGCGCACAGAAGTAGTTTTAGAAGTTTTTGAGTTTCATGTTGAATTCATGCGTTTTGGTGTTCATTTCGTAATTCTAGATGTTATTTTGGTATTTTGATTACGCGAGCAGGTCCGTATTATATTGTTGGATGTGTGGGTGTAAATTAGATGGGGTCCCGAGTCCCCGAGTGTGAAACGGATTAAAATTAGGCTCGGAATTAGTATGGGAGAACTGCTGGTGCTTCAGATTTGGTGCAATCGCACCTGCGTGGAAAGGGTTGCAGGTGCGAACTCGCAAAAGCGGACCAATGGTCGTAGAAGAGGACCTGAGGCTGGAGCTGGGTGGTCGTAGGTGCGAGGGTTGTTCCACATCTGCGCGCCCGCAAAAGTGATCGAGGCGACGCAGATGCAGACTAGGGCTAGCCAGCTATGGGTCGCACAAGCGAAAGGAATCTGTAGAAGCGGAAGTAGTCCGCAGAAGTGTTCCTCCGTTCGTAAAAGTGATGAAGCTGGAGGTGGTGGAGGATCACAGGTGCGACCGTTTGACCGCACCTGTGGTTTCGCAGATGCGATCTAATGGCCGCAGGTGCGGAAGTCTCTGTAGTGAGGGTTTTTAATCTGAGACTTGGGCCATTTTCCCTCACATTTCATTTGGTCTTGGGCGATTCTGAGAGCTCATTTGATGGGGGATTCTCATCAATATCCTAAGATAAGTAACTCCCACCCAATTTCAAGTTAATTATGCGGGTTTTAGGTAGATTAAACATGGAAAGATTGTGAAAACTTGTGGGATTTGTGAAGAACCTAGGGTTTTGGTAAAAAAGGGATTTCACCACGAAATTGATTATGGAATTAAGTAAAAATTATATATTTGAGTTCGTGAGGCTATGGGTAATATTTATCTTTAAAAATTTATGGAATCCGGGCACGTGGGCCCGAGGGCGAAGTTTTTAGAATCTTCCAATTTGGGTTGGGTAATTACTCTAATAGCTAAATTATGAAGTTTTGAGTATATATTGATTAAATTATATAATATTTGACTAGTTTTAGTTCGACATCGACTTGAGGCTTTTAGAGCGGATTAGTGGACCAGAGGTGAGCTTGAGAACGAGGAAAGTTTCTTGCCTAACCTTGTAAGATGGAACGCATCCCTTAGGTGTATTTTTGTCGTGAATTACTTGTGTGGGGATCTATGTACGCACTAGGTGACGAGAGTCCGTGCGTAGCTATATTTCATGACATGTCCGGGTAGTCTTAGATTTACATCATACTTCAATTGTCTTATCATGCTTGTTGTGCATATTAATTATCTTAAATAGAGCTGAGACTAGAGATTTTAAAGTTCAAAACTTCCAAGTTAGATTTCTTATTTGGGGAAAGAATTGAGAAATCCATGTCCTCTCGCGTCGCAAGTACTTCCGCGGGTGAGGTAAACTTCTCTATTCTCATGAGAGATGGTCATTCGCCTCGACAGTATAATAGATACATCTATGGTTCATGCTGTTCAACCCTCGGTAGTGCACACAATATTTTGGATCAGGTCGTACGACCTCGGCATAAATCGTGCGTGATAATTTTCGGAACTCGAGCACACTTGATATTATGTTATGGCTTGAGAGGTATAATTTATTTAATAACCGGAAGTGATTTGCAACTATGTGTTACATGAAGATTTTGGAATTTATTATGAATTAAAGAATTATTTATTCACTGCTTGTTATTGTGTTGTTATTGTTATTTCCATATCCCATAATAGTTTAGAGTTTCTGCATTTTATTATTGGCACCTAGTAAGTGTTAATGTTGACCCATCGTCACTACTTCTTCAAGGTTAGACTGGATATGTAACGATCCGACCGGTCGTTTTGAGCTCTAGCGCGTCATACAACGGTTTGAGACCTTGAGCAGCTTCACTTCAGGTATTATGATTAGTACGCGTGGTCGGAATTTAATTTCGGGAAGTTTGGAGTTGATTTGAAAGAAAAATTCTAATTTCGGAAGGTTTAAGTTGGAAGAATTGACTAAGGTTTGAATTTTGAGTAAACGACCTCAGAATCGGGATTGGAAGGTTCCAACAGATTCATATGATGATTTTGGACTTAGGCGTATGTATGGATCGGGTTTTGGATGACCCGGGAGCGTTTCAGCGCCTATTGTGGAAGGTTGGCATTTTGGAAGAATTTCTGAAATTTGAGTAGAAGTGTATTTCAATGATATCAACGTCTATTTGGGATTCCGAGTCTGGGAATAGCTCCGTATGAGGATTCCAATCTTAGGAGCGCGTCCGGATGTGGATTTGAAGGTCCGTAGGCCATTTTGGGATCATTTGGGTGAAAGTTGATAATTTGGATAATTTTGAGAAGTTTGACCGGGAGTGGACTTTTGATATTGGGGTTAGATTCCGATTTTCTGAAGTTGGAGTAGGTCTGTAATGTCAATTATAACTTGTGTGCAAGGTCAATCAGACGTGATTTGATAGGTTTCGGCATCGATTGTAAAAGTTTGAAGTTTCAAAATTCATTAAGTTTGAATTGGAGGGCGATTCGTATTTTTAACGTTGTTTGATGTGAAATTGAAGGCTTGACTAAGTTCGTAATGTGATTTGGGACATGTTGGTATATTTGGTTAAAGTTTCGGTGGTCCCGGGTGGTTAACGTAGCAAGTTTTGGACTTAGGGAATGGCTGAAGTGCACTGATTCTGGTGTAATCGCACCTGCGAGGATAGGGCCGCAGGTACGGAACTGCAGAAGAGGCCATGAGGGTCGCAGAAGCGGCTTAGGCTGGGGAAGGCTGGGACCGCAGATGTGGTCGAGTTCCGCAGATGTGGTCGAGTTCCGCAGAAGCGGGACCGCACCTGCGCACGTGGAGTCGCAGAAGCGAAGGCGCAGAAGCGGATGTGGGCCGCAGATGCGGAGTTTAGGGGTATGAAAGAGGACCGCAGAAGCGGTAATTTGGCCGTACGTGCGGAACCGCAGAAACAGTTAAGGGACCGCAGGTGCGAGAGGTCGCTGGGCAGATTGTTTTAAAGAGCGAGATTTGGCTCTTCTTCTCTCATTTTCCACTTGATTGAGGCGATTTTGCAGAGCTTCAAGGAGGGATTTTCATCATGCAACACAAGGTAAGTTATTCCCCCTATTGCAAGTTAAATACTTAGATTATATATGGATTTAGACTTGAAAATTTGTAGAAATTTGAAATTTTGGTAGAAAACTTAGAAATTGATATTTTTGGATTTTGACCACGAAATTGGACATGGAATTTAGAATAAATTATATATTTTAGTTCGTAGTGTCATGGGTAAAATTTATCTTTAAACATTTTCAGAATCCGGGCACGTGGGCCCGAGGGTGATTTTTATCGACTTTTCAAGCGGAGTTAGGAATTTTTGTAAACTGAATTATAATGAGTATTTAGGTATATATTTATAGGTTTACACATTTATTGACTATTTTTGGAGCGTTGGGCATCGGTTTGACTTGTTGGAAGGGCTTGGGAGCCGGTTATAGAATTTTGGAGCGAGGTAAGTCTATTTTCTAACCTTGTAAGAGGGAATAGGCGAACTTAATTAATATGCGTTGTTATTTGTGGGGGGCTACGTACGCACGAAGTGACGAGAGTCCGTACGTAGCTACTATTCCTGTTTATATCCGGGTAGTTTTAGGTTAATACCATGCTCGTGGACAACGTTATTTTATTATATTTGTTAACAGTATCAAATGGAACTGAGTTGAGGATTTTGTTTTTAGGATTTAAAAGCTTCGAGTCGAATTGTCTTTATTTTGAAATGAATCAAGAAAGGGTTATTAATTATTGGTAAATTTATATTTGACCGCGTCGCATGTATGATTCACGAGCGGGGTAATAGATGCATCTATGGTTCGCGCCGTTCGACCCTCGACAATGCACAATTTATATTTATGTTGGATCTGGCCTAACGTCCTCGGTGGTATTTGTATGTGATAATAGAACTGGAAGTTCCTTTTATAATTGGTATAAATTCATTATTTGAAAAATTATTTGTTTTAAATGAAGGAAGTGATTTGGGTCCTTAAATAGGGTGATGAATTGTTCAGTTATTTCTTGTTCTGAGTTTTATTGATGTATATATCATGCTTAATTAGAATTTCATATTATCATATTGTTGGCCCTTAGTAAGTGTCGAAGTCGACCCCTCGTCACTACTTCTTCGAGGTTAGGCGGGATACTTACTAGGTACGCGTTGATTTACGTACTCATGCTACACTTGCTGTATGTTTTTGTGCAGGTGTATATATATCTAGTGGCCTTGTAAGCGCAGAGGCGCGGTTAAGTGAGCTGCATTCCACGTTACGAGTCTGTAGTCAGCAGAGTCTCCTTTAGAGTATTTATATTTTCCTATCCAATTTGTATTCCGGACAGATGTTGTATATTATTTTATATTCCTAGTTGATGCTCATGCACTCGTGACACCAGATTTTGGGCGATTATGGGTTGTACGGTATTGGAATTTTTAAAGATATTATTATTTATTTTGTAAACTTCATCTTTTACCATTAAATTGAAGAAAATATGATTTCAAAAATATTAAAAATGAGAACCAAATTAAGTATTTATTTTTGGCTTGCCTAACCGCGATGTCCGGCGCCATCACGACCTTTAATGGATTTTAAGTCGTGACAGAATACTTACTGGGTACATATTATTTATGTATTCACGCTACACTTCTACACTAATCGTGCAAGATCTGAGGCAGGTGCATTTGGCAGTCATTCCAGCACGCACACCCGGTACTCTGAGGCTTAGTGGTGAGCTGCTTCAGAGTCTCTTCTACAGCACCCGAAGTCTCTCTTTTGCATTTACTTTCTGTCAACTCTATTTCAGACAGTAGTTTAGTATTTTGTATATTCTGCTAGTAACTCATACACTTGTGATACCAGGTCTTGAAAATATGCTAGTAGACATTTGATGGTTTTTGAATATTTATCACACCACACTTGCTCTCATATTTATTTACGCTTTAGTTTATTAATTTGTTTCACCTCTTACTTAATAAATAAAAATCAACCATTTCAAAATTGTTAAAAAGAATAAATACGTGGCTAGTTTACCGTTGGCTTGCCTAGCGGCGACGTTGGACACCATCACGACCTATAGGGTAAATTGGGTCGTGACACTATGAAAGATATATATAAGTAGTACTATACATAACGTTAGATGTAATACTTAGTACTATATTTATTGAAATAAGAACTCGTTTTTTTAAGAATCTATTTTTTTTAATAGTCATTGGACTTTTGCATTTGGTGCTACCAAAGCATCAAAGAATACTTTACTGCTTAAGGATGTTGCATCTTCCCAGCCAAATGACCTGAATCTTTTTCCAATACTAACACAAAAGACAATGTTAATATGTTAGAGTAGTAAAGACCAAGTAAAACAACTAAAAGACAGAAAAGTACAGTAAATAAAAACAAAGTACTACAATTAAAGTAAAGACAAAGTGCAGTACTTTAACAAGTGAAATATTTACACCAGGGGATTGCTTCTTCAACAGACAAAAATACATTCTACCCACAAAATGCTTCCCAGTAGTCGCTTTAAGAGATACAGACAACATTTCCTATCCCCAAAATTCTTCCAACCAAGTACTAACCAAAAGCACAACATTAAAGATTGTTATCAATATATTTGCAATATTAACAAAGCAAAACATTAAAGATAGCTACCAACTATAGTACTATATATATATATTTAGCAGTGAAAGCATGAACTTTTTCTTAAGACTCCTTCTTCATACTTTCCTCCCCGTACTTAAATGCTTCATCCTCTCAGATGAAGTCGCCGCTTTAGATGAAACTAGTTTTCTCTTGTCGCTCCCCTCTCATCATCGTTCTCAACCAAATAATCCTCCTCTTGTGGCTGTGCCATGCTCAATTCTCCCATCTCAATCACACGTGATGGTTCCATACTTGTTTGTCATAATTGGACTACTTGAACTGATGTCCAACCATCTTCTTTATCTGAAGAATCATCTCCTTCCTCCATTGGTTTCTTCCCTTTTTCTTCCACAAGTCTAGGCTTTTTTGTTGCTCTTGTTTCTGGATTAGGCTCCCTAATTCTTGGACTCCTAATGCTAGTGTAAATATGGGAGAGGATATAGAAAAAATAGCAGTTAGATCTGGCAAATTAGAGAAGGTTTCGCTCCTGTGATCGGATACAACAGGGGGGTGAGGGGGTAGTTTCGAGTTTTCTATGCCCGCTATTGCTTCCAAATCAGCAAGTGAGTACCATCTTGGTATCGGGCTATTAGACAGATCTACGAATTCAAATGGTGGAAAAGTTGTTGGCTCATTGTAATTCCATTGTCGAGCCATTCTTTGCAAAATATTTGCTAGAGCCCAAGTCATGGTTGCACTATATATCATCTCCTGCATTATAAGATTCTCCATATGTAATGACTCGATCGGTCGTTTTAAGTATTTGTACTTTTCTCGGTAGTTTGAGGGCATGAGTAGCTCCATATGATATATTATGACTTGTGCGAATCGTAGGTTTTGGTTTTCAGGTTATTCGGAATCGATTTGGAAGATTGAATTTCATGATTGAAGTTTTAAGTTGAAAGAGGTGATTAAGTTTGACTTTTGTGAATTTGACCCCAAAATAAAGTTTTAATGGTTCTGTTAGGTCAGGATGGTGATTTTGGACTTGGACGTATATCCGTATTTGTATTTGAATATTTCTAGAAGGATTCAGCACTAATTGGCGAAAATTAAAAATTTGAAGGATTGGATAGTTCATAAGTTTGACCGAGAGTTGACTTTGTGGATATCGGATTCGGATTGTAGTTTCGGGAATTGGAGTAGCTTCGTTATGTCATTTGGGACTTGTCGGCAAAATTTGAGTTCTATCCAAGTTAATT
The DNA here is from genome assembly GCA_000715115.1 of Nicotiana otophora. Taxonomy (NCBI): domain Eukaryota; kingdom Viridiplantae; phylum Streptophyta; class Magnoliopsida; order Solanales; family Solanaceae; genus Nicotiana; species Nicotiana otophora. The sequence goes on from AWOL01S0025337.1 coordinate 20,480, forward strand.
TGATATGTTTCGGCGCAAGTTTTGAAAGTTGAAAGTTCTAAGTTCATTACTTTTGATTTTAGGTGTGATTCGTCTTTTCGATATTGTTATGCGTTTTTTAAGGCCTCGAGTAGGTTTGCGTTATGTTATTGGACTAGTTGGTATATTCGGACAGGGTCCCGAGTGACTCAGAAGAGTTTCGGACGAGGTTTGGATCGTTTGGATCAATTTTGACTAAGGCTACTGGTGGCAGGATCTGGTGTGATCACACCTGCGGCTGGTTTTGCGCAGGTGTGATGGTCGCAGAAACGACAAAGGAGTCGTAGAAGCGAGGTAAGACCTGGGCGAGGAAGATCGTAGAAGCGAAATTAAAGGCGCATTTGCGCGTCCACAGAAGCGGCGTGTGGCACAGAAGCGTGAGTTGGTTGGCGCACCTGCGCGTGCGCAGAAGCGGGAAAACTCTACAGGTGCGGAAGGGCTGGTCTTCATAAGACTTCGCAAAAGCGAGATTTTACCGCAGAAGAGGTGGTCGCAGATGCGACAATGTGACCGCATATGCGGAAATGCTGGACAGAACTATATTTTTGAAGTCTTGGTTCTTATTTCATATTTTGGGATTTGGGAACTTGGTTTGGGTGACTTTGGAGAGGAAATTTACCATGTGACTTGGGGTAAGCATTCTTGACTCACTTGTGATTATATTTAGTGATTCTATCTTCATTTTTGGTATTTGGATTACGAATTTTAAAGAGAAATCGGGGGTTTTAGCCTAAAATTTCATAGAGTGAGTTTTTGAGTTTTGAACATCAATTCGGAGTCGAATTTGGGTGAAACTAGTATGGTTGAACTCGTAATTGAATGGGTTGTATTTTGTGAGTTTTTTCGGGTTCCGAGTTGTGGGCATGGGTTGGACTTTTGGGTTGATTTTGGGTTTTTGATTAAATATTCAATGTCACAACCCAAAATCCGCCTAGTCGTGATGGCACCTAACCCAACCCGCCAGGTAAACCAATTAACAATTATCCAATTTAAATGAAATTTATTAAGAAATAAATGATAAGAAAACTAATTTTATACAAGAATTATCAAAGACTGGTAGTACAAATCACGAGCTTCTAAGATTTAGAGTTTACAAAGTTAGTATGAAATAAATACATCATCAGTCAGAATATACATAAACAGATTTTTATAAGTCTAGAGCTACCATGAACAAAAGGCTGTTGTAACTGAAACACAGGTACATCTTCAAATCCATCTCTCGCCGTGCACAGCAACATCAATATCCAACATCTGCACGCAAGGTGTAGAAGTGTAGTTTGAGTACAACTGACCTCATGTACTCAATAAGTAACAAACCTAAGCTTAGGTTGAAAGTAGTGACGAGCTGGAACAAAGGACGGAGTCCAATACCAATAGCCAACAACAGTTCAAAAAATAATAATAAAAGTAATAAAAGAAGTAACTCAGAGATATAGTGCTCAACTCATTCACGGTTCCAAAAAATAGGCATGCTTTTCAAATATGTCAGTGAAAACCCAAATCTTTTACCGAAATCATCAAAATATGAGTACGTTCATAAAACTGTGATTTTTCCTAAAACCTTCAACAAGTAAATGTTTCATTTTCAAATGGCATGAGGAAAGTATATCTCTATGCCTACATGTCAATGTGTATGTGAAGTCATGAATGACGCAATGTCGTACAACACGAGGAAAAACGCATCTCTATGCCTGTATGTCAAGTGTGCATGTCGAATGCATTGCAACTCAGTGATAAAACCATATGCATACTCTCAGAGTATCAATTCACTGATTCCTCCCAGCCACTCAGTCCTCCCAGTTACTCAGTCCTCACAGTCAGTTAGTCCTCCCAGTTACTCAGTCCTCACAATCACTTACTCCTTCCAATCACTTGGCATTCGCACTCGGCACTCGCACTCAGTAGGTACCTGCGCTCACTGGGGGAGTATACAGACTCCGGAGGGGCTCCATCAGCCCAAGCGCTATAATAAGCCAATCATGGTATGAATCAATAACATATGTTGCGGTGTGCAACCCGCTCCCATCATAAATCAATATTCTCATAATCATTCCCTCGGCCTCGCTCAGTCATCAATCTTTCTAGTCTCTTGGGCTCACAATGTCATGAAAAGCAGCCTAACAATGATGATGTGATGTATCAATAAATGGTAATAGAGACTGAGATATGACGTGCAAATGATTGTATACGACTGAGTATGTAATTCCAATGTATGAAAATAACTTAACAACAGAAATGACCTCGGTGGGTCCCAACAGAATAAGCATGTGGCCTAGACATGGTTTCTAACATGAATCACAGCTCAAAAGCTTTAGTACGTAGAGATTTCATGGTTACAAATAAGATCGGGTAACTACACAGTACCACCAAAATAACGGAGTCATATTTCACACGGTGCACGCCCACACGCCCGTCACCTAGCATGTGCTTCACCTCAACACCAAACACATAATACATAATTCGGGATTTCATAACCTCAGCACCAAGTTTAGAGGTATTACTTACCTTGAACATCAAATCTAATGTCGGGCAAGCCAAACGATGCTCCAAAAATACCATCCAGCGCGTACCGACCTCCGAACGGCTCGAAACTAGCCAAAAGTAACTCAAATACATCAATTAATGCCAAAGGAAACAAACCCAATCGATAAAGGTCGAATCTTTAATCAAAATCCCAAAATTAACCTAAAATTCCAAACCGAGCCCACGCCGCGAAACTCGACAAGACTTATAAAATCCGACAACCCATTCAATTACGAGTCCAACCATACTAGTTTCTGTCACGATCCAAAATATAACTAGCCATGATGACACCTAACCTCACCCGCTAGGTAAGACAAACAATAACAATTCGATTCAATCAATATTTAATTGACTCTAATACACTCCCAAAGGATTGGTAATACAAATCTTCTAAGATTAGAATTTAAGAAACTGGTGTAATAAAAATACTTCATCTGTTTGAAATATACATGAACAGATTTAAAAATTCTAAAGCTACTTAAAACAAAAGGTAGTTGTGACTGGATTGTAGGTACATCTTCAGTGCTAGCTCCCGCCATGTACAGCAATATCAACATCCAAAATCTGCACGCAAGGTGCAGAAGTGTAGTATGAGTACAACCGACCCCAGGTACTCAATAAATAACAAACCTAACCTTAGGTTGAAAGTAGTGGCGAGCTTGTACCAAGGTTAGAGTCAACACCAATAACCAATAACATCTCATAACAATACAATTTAAAGCAGCACAAGTAATAACTCAATAATAAGATGCTCAGCCCGTATACAATTCCGGAAAATAAACATTTTCTTTTCAAATATAACAGTAAAACTCAAATCTTTTGGTAAAAATCACCGAAAATATGAGTAAGTCTAAAATATGTATTTTTTCTCAAAAAATTTATCGACAAATAAGAAATTTCATTATGAGATGGCATGAGGAAAAATACTTCTCTATACTTACATATCAAGTATGCATGTCTAATGCAATGCAGTACAGTGATGAACTCATGTACTCACACTCTCAGAGTACTAAATCACTCAGTACCGTATATGGCCAATCCAGCCTAAGAAAGATCCACCCTGAATATATATATATAATAACCGACATTCAGTCACTCAGTACTGTACATGCCAATCTAGCCCAGGGAACTCCATCCCAAATATAAATATATAGGGAAACTCCATGCCCAGGGAACTCCATCCCAAATATAATGTATATGACAACTCCATGCCCAGGGAACTCCATCCCAAAAGTGAATATATATGGCAACTCCATGCCCAGAGAACTCCATCCCAAATATAATATCCACTACTCACTGTGAGGGATGCAAACTCCGGAGGGGCTTCTTTAGCCCAAGTGCTATAATAAGCCAATCTGGCCTGCTGCGGCGTGCAGCCCGATCCCATAATCATCACTCACAATCAGGCCCTATGCCTCACTTAATCTTCAATCTCTTCAGTCTCTCGGGCTTACAATGTCATGAAACTACCCCAAAATAATGATATGATGTATCAATAAATAGCAAAAGACTGAGATATGATATGCAATGAATGAATATGACTGAGTACAAAATTACAATTTAAACATATAATTCGACAGCAGAAATGACCTCAGTGGGTCCCAATAATACCGACATTTGCCTAAGCATGATTTCTAACATGAGTCACAGCTCAGTTTCTCTAACACATGAAAAATACAAGTTAATTGACTACACAGCTGTACGAAACCGATTGGGTCATAATTACTACGCTGCACGCCCACACGCCCGTCACCTAGCATGTGCGTCACCTCCAAGCAAATCACATAACACGTATAATTAGGGTTCATACCCTCAACTCCAAGTTTAGAAATGTTACTTACCTCGAACAAGCCGAGTCCAATATCGAGTAAGCTAAACAATGCTCCAGAAATTCCATTTTGCGCGTATCAACCTCCGAACTGCTCAAATCCCGATGATTTCCTTGAAAATCTCTCGAAAATAAGATCGCCACAAATTGAAATTTCTTAATTCATATCTTTAGTGATATTAAAACCTCACACTACTCTTACAACTTCAATCTACATCAACATAATTCAATTGGACCAATATTAGTAAACAAATTTTCAGAGTTTTGGTCATTTAGGCATTTTATCAAACACCTAGAGTACATAGCATTTTACTACCTCTAGTAATGGTGTTTCTTCATCCAACAATCCCTCCTTCCTACCAACAAGATATACTAAACCATCCTTTGTCTACAAATAACCTTCTTTAGCACCATTAAAATCATCAATGAACTCACATCCACCCAATTGTTACTAATTAATTCATTACAAAATCTCTACCACACCCAATAATCTAGTTTAAGTATTTATGGCTTCCAAGCATCATCTAATAAGTGATAATCCTTTGTTTTGCTCACATATTCATAATAAATCCATGCATATATGTCTAAGGGTGTAGTATTATCTTTTGGAAGAAATCTTGCCAAAACCCTCTTTCGAGTTCTTGAAGAAATTTCTTGAAGATCTAAGGATTTCAAGATGGATTGAGTTAGTTCTAGAGTGAAAATGATAGAATGAAACACCACCTTGGAGATGGGACGAGTTGGAGGTCTTGAGAGAGTGGAGGAAACCCCCAAAATTCAGCCAATAGGAATGGAGAAAAATGAACCCTGAAGTGAGTACTTACTATTTGTAAAGCCACAGGTGGGGTGGGGCGCTACCTGTGGCCCTGTTTCCAGAATCTCAAAAGTCCCAGCGCCTCACGCTACCCTGGGCACTGGTGACGGGAAATCTTTTTTATTTCTCCCAGGTCAAGGTTATTTCGGCAACCACCACTTTCAGATAAGATTTATTCAAGAATTTCCCCGAGGTACCAAACCTCCAAATCACGAATCACGCATCGATCCAAGCCTAAGAAACTTATGAACTTCCGAATTCCAAATTTTACATTCGATGCCGAAACATATCAAATCAAGTCTGATTGACCTCAAATTTTGCACACGTCATAAATGACATAACAGACCTATCGAAATTTCCAGAACTGGTTTCTGACCCCGATATCAATAAAGTTAATTCCCGATCAAAGTTCCAAACCTTCCATTTCCAACTTTCGCCATTTCAAGCCAAAATCAACTACAGACTTCCAAATAAATATTCGGACACACTCCTAAGTCTAAAATCTCCATACGGAGCTATTGGAACCATCAAAACTTCATTCTGGAGTCGTTTGCACAAAAGTTAAATTACAGTCAACCCTTTTCATTTAAGCTTCCAATATGAAATTTATTCTTTTGAACTAATCCTGAAACACCTGAGACATCAAAACCGACGATTCACACACATCATAATACATCATATTAAGCTAATAGTTGAAAGGAGCATAAATGTCCAAAATGACAAATCAGGTCGTTACAATTTCACCCAAATCAGACTTCGAATCGATATTCAAAACTCAAAAAATCACTTTATGAAACTTTCGACAAAACCCCCCAATTTTCTCTTTAAAATTCACAATCTTATTACCAAAAACGAAGATAGATTCGTGAAATATAATCAAAATCGAGTGTAGAAAAGACTTTCCCCAATCCTTGTGATGAAAATTGCTTCAAAAGTCACCTCAATCCAAGTTCCACATCTCGAAATATGATAAAAGAACCCAAATCCTCGATATATAGTTTCTGCTCAGAAAATTCCGCATTTGTGGACAAGTGGTCGCATTTGCGAACTTCGCTTTGGCGAAAAAAGGATCGCATTTGCGAGACAGCCTCAACCCTCCAGTGGTCGCTTCTGCGATGCTCAAAACCGTATCTGCGGTCGCGCTTCTACGCAAATTCCTCTGCATTTGCGGTTCCTGCCCAACACTGCATTCTCGCTTCTGCACGCCTGGGCTCACTTTTATGGACATTGCACCTGCGCAAAACCAGCCGCAGGTGCGGAACACCAAAACTAGTAGCTAAGCAAAAATTCAATATGCGAAGAAATGATTCGAACCTCGTTCGAAACTCACTCGAGCCCCTCGAAACCCCGTCCGAATATACCAATAATACCCGTAACATAATACGGACCTACTTGAGGCCTCAAATTAGGCATAACAATAACAAAGTGACGAATCGCACCTCAAATCGAACTTAATGAACCTTGAACTTTTTTAACTTCCAAAACTTGTGCCGAAACATATCAAATCAACTTGGAATCAACCCAAATTTTTCACACAAGTTCCAAATGACATAACGAAGCTATTCCAATTCCCGGAACCACAATTCAAATATGATATCATCAAAGTCAACTCTCGATCAAACTTATAAATTTTCCAAACTTTCAAATTTTCAACTTTCGCCAATTAGCACTGAATTCTTCTAGAAATATCCAAATACAAATTTGAGCATAAGCCCAAGTCCAAAATCACCATTCGGACCTAACAGAGCCCTCAAAACTTTGTTCTGGGGATAAATTTACAAAAGTCAAACTTGGTCAACTCTTCCAACTTAAAGCTTAAATCATGAAATTCATTCTTCCAAATCGATTTTGAATAACCTGAAAACTAAAACTGACGATTCACATAAGTCATAATACATCATATGGAGATAATCATGCCCTCAAACAACCGAGCAAAGTGTAAATTCTCAAAACGACCGGTCGGGTCGTGATATACTCCCTACTTAAACATATACTCGGCCTTGAACATGCCAAAAGTCGTTCCAAAGCCATCAAATCATCGTGTAACCTTACCACGCACATACTCAAGGGTGATCCCACGTCACCTTATTCCATATAGGCACGACAACACAATATCACTGAAGATCATGACTTCGACCTTAGCCCGTAAACCTTAGAATCAAATTTACAACATCCAGAATTTCATATCAGACCCAAATCCCGCACCTACATACTGTATAAGCCTGGACAAACTGTATCAAGCCATAACCATAGCCCAATATGCAATCACATGATATACCACATAACTCAAATGCTCATAGCAATAATTGCCGACCATAATAACTGCTCGAAGAAAACCCGGTACCGGTAATAAACCTCATATCAAACAAAACCTTGTTCTAAAACCTTCATACACTGCCAATAATGAAAGAAGCACGCAGAAAGTCATAACCACTTATCAGATCAACAAGTCATGGAGCTCCCTCTCATTCAACAAGAACTATAGCCAATTTCTAAGCCGATCAACGACATTATCTTTCCAAATATACCGCAAATAAATTCGATAACACCCATTCTAGGTCCGATGACCTCATCTCATCACACAACCACTCTAGTGACATGCCACATCAATACAACCTAAAACCACAACCCTCACAATATGTGTACCAATAAGCAACAACTCCAATATACCCCAAACGGAGAATGACTCAAATGAGAGAACTGCCCCGCAAACTCAACAAGTACCACCATAACCGCAATGCTATGAACCCATCATACATGGTAGAACTAAGACTCACGAATCTAACACAAAGGATCATATTCCAACTTAACTTTGTTGCAATGTATGACCCCATCCAAACACTGGTCCATATGAAATACCTCAAGCCACCATGCTCAAAATCAATAACTACACACAATTCAACATCAAATACACGAAGTGTATGACCATAACCACAGAGAAGCAAATAGCACAATATACCACAATCCGAAGAGAACATAACCAAGGCGCAATCAACCATTCGACACCCTAATAATCATCTCGCTCAAATCCCCCTATAAGGCCCAAATAGAATCGCACCATGTGTGCATATAATCAACAAATGACAACCCCTCATATCATAGAGGAGTAACACATAGATCATATCAGAACACGAATAAGCTCAACTCTAACCGAATGGCACATCCCTCAACAATAGCATTACAGAGTTGACCAATCCGACCCATTGTAGAATACACATCCTCGTTGGGCCTATCAATGAGCCCCAATCAACTATGGTTATCCACAAATAGATAAATAATCTTCTGAAAGTCCACAATGACCTAACCATAACATATACTATCATATGTCTAGCTTTGGCCACATCTTCACAGTCAACAACCAAGAAACAATCTGCTTCTGAGAACTCCTGGTCTCCAAATCCATAGAACACACGAATCACCATATCTGATCCCAACTCCACCGCCCGAATGTCTTACACATCTCTCATACACGACCATCCCATAAGGAATACTTCTAAAATTCTTCCGTGCCACATACCAAAAATCTAAATAGTAGTAGTCAATAACCCAGGCGAGTACCGCAATACTAATGAAGCATTTGTAAGTCGACACACATTGCACCTTCTGAAATGTATGCTCTCCTCGGGAAATACCAAGTAGTAATATGATTCATCTAGTCGTCTAAACCCGCCCATGTTGTCTAGGAATTTAGCCCTTCCTTTTAAAACTAAACTGTGACCTTGCACACGTAAATCTAAATCCCACACAACATACCGCATCTATCATGAATATGAAAAGTATGAGAATCTCATAATCAGCTCTGAGTCACAAGAAAAATACATACCCGATCAGTTAGAAACCTTCCATTTGAACCCATTAAGGAGCAAAATCACAATACGCAACATGCTCCTCACACGTTAGGAAATATCCATCTCAAACCGTGGTAAAAACCATCGAGAACACTTTGAAACCCATTTGCATATAACCAAGACATCAGAACTGAATATCTCTAACTCAACCAAGCCACGAAGGTCGCCAAACCTAAGAGTATTGACACCAAAATACCTGTAGAGTCTCACCACATCATAAGTACCCAAAGAACCGATCATATCTATTACCGTAATGGTCCAACCTACTACTAAGTTGTCCTATTTTCTCCGAGTTCCTTCCGAAGTACTCTCAAGTTGACACTCCTCATCGCCATAATACTATGATCCTAAACCAAAACTCACCCCACAAGATCCTAGAATAACACCATACCACCCTAAGGCTCATAAGCCGTTGTATTCTCTCTTAAGCACCCCAAAAGTACCACAATAGAGACACTCACTCTGAAGAGACCTTCTATGAATCTGAAACCGTTTCATTCACCATACTGATACTGAAATGTAGAATCCATAATGATATAGAAATACCTCGAGTATCGACAACATCCAATGTGAATCTCAGATTCTAGCTATATACAAAATTTAAAAATTCCCAATTGCTACATATAAATCTTGAATGCATTAGACCTTTCATGAGAGTCATCCATTCTACTCAAATCTCAATTGTGCCGGTCAAATGGGACAAACGACATGTGCCCAATCAGCACAACAATACCCAAAGAAGTAACCCTGCCTTAACACAACCGATCAAATTCTTACTTCATGCACACTGCATCCTTCACACATAGCAACTCAATCATTCCATGATTTTCATATACTCATAAAGTGCAATATAACCTGTATTCTGAAATTCCCTTACTCGAGTCATCCTCAAAACCAACCTCTACAAGTCATAACCGATCCACAAGTATGCCTCAGACTAAACCAATACAACACGTAACCATGCAATCAAATCGTCGATAGCAGACTCCCCCACTTAGCTCAATGCCATAGAATAGAACATCTGATAACTCACCGTACCCATACTCTATTACTGCCATAATTCCGCAGGGAGATTCAGCTAACCCTTATTAATCTCATATAACACAAACCATATAGTACCCCAAATCATCTACTAAGCTCGCATACACCCACATGGCGATTAGGTCAACTTTCTCAACCAAATTCAAATTCAAATTTCAACAAATATACCTCACTGGTAGAAAGGAAACTCTCCACACAATATTATAAGGATCACACCTCCATAGATTACTGCACAAGAGATAACCCACCTACTTAGCCTTAAATTAGCATCTTGCTATATCCTTTCGCAGCTACGATTACTGCACCATCACTTAATCTCCCTAAGTCTGAGCTTATCAACAAGACATGAGAATCTAATTCGTTCCAAACTTAAACAACATAAAAGATCCTTTAACACACTCAAAACTCGAGACTATATGTCAAATCACGACAAAAATCAAGCATCTGATAGTCCTTTTTACATCTCAAGCAAACTCTTCTTATTACATTCAATCCATCTGAACACATACCGTAGTCCATCATACTTATCATATAGCTATCCAACCACTCATTGAGTCACAAACTCCACTCAAAGGGACGCTACCAGATATATAAGTCCCAAAAGGACGTGCTCACACAACCGGAATCCCCGTGCTCAAGCTATGGTCAAAACCCGGACTCAAGTACTCCAGACTAGCCCATCATCAGCACACAGAAATTACATCTTGCACATCATCCATGGAATCACATAAAACAGATTTTTATAAGTCTAGGGCTACCATGAACAAAAGGCAACTGTAATTGGAATACATGTATATCTTCAAATTCAACTCCCGTCGTGCACATCAACATCAATATCCAACATCTGCATGCAAGGTGCAAAAGTGTAGTATGAGTATATCGACCCCATGTACTCAATAAGTAACAAACCTACCTTTAGGTTAAAAGTAGTGACGAGCTGGAACAAGTAGTGACGAGCTGGAACAAAGATCGGAGTCCAACACCAATAGACAACAATAGTTCATAACAACATAATAAAAGTGATAAAAGAAGTAACTCAGAGATACAGTGCTCAGCTCGTTCATAGTTCCGGAAAATATGCATGTTTTTCAAGTATGTCAGTGAAAACCCAAATCTTTTACCGAAATCATCAAAATATGAGTAAGTTCGTAAAACTGTGATTTTCCCAAATATTTCAATAGGAAAATGTTTCATTTTCAAATAGCATAAGGAAAGTACATCTCTCTGCCTATATGTCAATGTGTATGTGAAGTCATGAATGATGCAATGTCGTACAACATGAGGAAAAATGCATCTCTATGCTTGTATGTCAAGTGCGCATGTCGAATGGAATGCAACTCAGTGATAAAACCATACACATACTCTCAGAGTATCAATTCACTCAGTCCTCACAGTCACGCAGTATTCAAAATCACCCAGTCCTCTCAATCATTCGGCACTCGCACTCAGTAGGTACATGGGCTTACTGGGGGTGTGTACAGACTCCGAAAGGGCTCCTTCAGCCCAAGCGCTATAATAAGCCAATCATGGAATGAATCAATAACATCTGATGCGGCATGCAACCCTCTCCCATAATAAATCAATATTCTCACAATCAGGCCATCGGCTTCGCTCAGTCATCAATCTCTCCAGTCTCTCGAGCTCACAATGTCATGAAAATCAGTCCAAAAATGTGGATGTGATGTATGAATAAATGGTGACAGAGAGTAAGATATGATATGCAAATGAATGTGTATGACTGAGTATGTACTTGCAATGTAAGTAAATAACTCAACAACAAAAATAACCTCGGTGGGTCACAACAGAAATGACCTATGTGGGTCCCAATAGAATAAGCATGTGGCCTAGACATGATTTATAACATGAATCACAACTCAAAAGCTCTAGTACATAGAGATTTCATGGTTACAGATAAGATCAAGTAAGTACACAGTACCACAGAAATAATAGAGTCACATTTCACACAGTGCACGCCCACACGCCCACACTCTCGTCACCTAGCATGTGCGTCACCTCAACACCAAACACATAACACGTAATTCGATATTTCATACCCTCATCACTAAGTTTAGAAGTGTTACTTACCTTGAACAAGCCAAATCCAATACCGGGCAAGCCAAACGATTCTACAAAAATGTCATCGCGTGCGTACCGACCTCCGAACGGCTCGAAACTAGCCAAAAGAAACTCAAATACATCAATTAATGCCAAAGGAAACAAACCCAATCGATAAAGGTCGAATCGTTAATCAAAATCTCAAAATCAACCCAAAAGTCCAACCCGGTCCCTCGCCTCAAAACTCGACGAAACTTATAAAATACGACAACTCATTCAATTATGAGTTCAACCATACTAGTTTCACCTAAATCCGACTCCGAATCGATGTTCAAAACCAAAAAAACTCACATTATGAATCTTTGGACAAACCCCGCAATTTTCTCTTTAAAATCCACAATCCAATTACCAAAAACGAAGATATATTCATGAAATATAATCAAAACCGAGTGTAGAACACTTACCCCAATCCTTGTGATGAAAATTGCTTCAAAAGTCACCTCAATCCGAGTCCCACATCTCAAAATATGATAGTAGAACCCAAATCCTCGATATATAGTTTCTGCCCAACAAATTCCGCATTTGCGGACAGTGGTCGCATCTACGACCTTCGCTTTTGCGGAAAAAGGCTCGCATTTGCGAGACAGCCTCGACCCTCCAGTGGTCGCTTCTGCGATGCTCATAACTGCATATGCGGTCGTACTTCTGCGCAAATTCCTCCGCATTTGCGGACTCCTGCCCAGAAGTGCATTCTCACTTGTGCATGCCTGGGCTCGCTTCTGCGGCCATCGCACCTGCGCAAAACCAGACGCAGTTGCGGAACACCAGAACCAACAGCTTAGGAAAAATTCTATATGCGACGAAATGATCCGAATCTTATCCAAAACTCACCCGATCCCCTCGGGACCCCGTCCGAATATACCAATAAGTCACGTAACATATATGGACCTACTCGAGGCCTCAAATCACACATAACAATATCGAAACAACGAATCGCACCTCGAATCGAACTTAATGAGCCTTGAACTTTTTTAACTTCCAAAACTCGTGCCGAAACATATCAAATCAACGTGGAACGAACCCAAATTTTGCACACAAGTCCCAAATGACATAACGAAGATATTCCAATTCCCATAGCCAAAATGCGAATCCGATATCATCAAAGTCAACTCTCGGTCAAACTTATGAACTTTCTAAACTTTCAAATTTCCAACTTTCGCCAATTAGCACCGAATCCTTTTAGAAAAAGCCAAATGCAACTTCGGGAATACGCCCAAGTCCAAAATCACCATCCGAACCTAATAGAGCCCTCAAACCTTCGTTCCGAGGTTAAATTCACAAAAGTCAAACTTGTTCAACTCTTCCAACTTAAATCTTAAATCATGAAATTCATTCTTCCAAATCGATTCTGAATAACCTGAAAACCAAAACCGACTATTCACATAAGTCATAATATATCATACAAAGCTAATCATTCCCTCAAATTACCGAGTGAAGTGAAAATGCTCGAAATGATCGGTCGGGTCGTTACATCCGACATATATCGATTGAGTTTGTTTCCTTTGGCATTATTTGATGTATTTGGGTTGCTTTTGGCTAGTTTCGAACCATTCGGAGGTCAGTACGCGCAGGATGGAACTTTTGGAACATCACTTGGCTTGCTCGGTATTGGATTTGGCTTGTCCGAGGTAAGTAACACTTCTAAACTTGGTGTTGAGGGTATGAAACCCCGAATTATGTGTTCATAAGTTTGCTAGGTGACGGGCGTGTGAGCGTGAACCGTGTTAATTGTGATTTATTCGATTCCATGGAACTGTGTAGCCATCGTATCTGACATTTTTATCGTACACTATGTGTTAGAGCACTTGAGCTGTAATTTATGCTAGAATTCATGTTTAGGCTGTATGTTGGCACTATTGGGACCCACAATGGCCGTTCTTCATTGTTGAGTTATTTTGCTTAATTGCAGTTATGTACTCAGTCTTATTAATCATTGATATCATATCTTAGTCTCTGTTATTGTATATGGTCACATATCGTATCATTGATTAGGGCTGCTTAGTATGAGCGTTGTGAGCCCGAGAGACTGGACAGATTGATGACTGAGTTGGGGCTTGAGTGCCATGCTGTGAATGTTATATATATATA
>AWOL01S0025340.1:3234-34132 GCA_000715115.1 Nicotiana otophora
AATCACACTAGATATATTTATAAAGAAAAGCATTAGTTAAAGCAACCACTAATGGGCATGAATTAAGTACAAAAGCTATTAGGTAGTTCTATCTTCGAAGTCATTTTTAAACAATTGAGTCGAGGCTCATTTCATATTCTTTATCGCATCTTCTCAAATCATTTGCATTACTAGACACAATCATAACTTAAATTCTTGGCATGTTGGCCACACTCTATATCCCCAATTAACTTATTCCACTTCCAACCATCTTTATAGATTATCAACAATAAGACATTTCCAACTCAAGTCTTTAGGTACACAAATGAGCAATTAAGAGTCTTAAGAATATTGAGATTTTCTCACACAATTTGGCATACTATCTTTCATTAAAACACGACTCAAAGCCATAACCTTTTAATACATAACCCATACTTTGAAACTTACGGAAACATTATGGAATTCATTTCCAAGAGAGAACGTTTAGACAACATACCTCACTCGAGCTTCCTTAACTCTAGAATGATCCGGAATTCTTAGCAATCCAGATCTATTTTGGGACATAATAAAATTGAACCATAATTAGGAAGATATTCATGGTCTAAGCTCATTTGAGCATTTTATCAGATAGTAGGTGTGCAAATTTAACCACAAGGTTCTTCTTCAAGATTTCCTTCACTCGACAACCCAATCCTTACTTATTTCAGCTCAACAATCTTCCCACAATTCTTATTGGTACATGCATGTATCAATAATAATATCATACCCATGAATCATACTCCTAATCAACCATCTTCTCCCCAAATGTGAAATTTAAAACTAGGGTATGGAACCTTACCTCTTAGATGAAGAAGTTGTGGGTTTTCCTTGTTAATCTTCCAAGATTGGAGCAAGAGTTGATGAATAATTAGCCTAGGGTTTCCTCTCTCTCTCTAAAACACTCTCCCTTCTCTCTAAAACATCAGAATGTTTGCTCAAAAATGACCCTCTGTGTGAATTTAACGAAGTAGGGTCAGGTTGTAAGAATCGAAAAATGGAGTTCCGGAACAGGTTCTGCGGTCGCATATGTGACCGCATAATGGATATACGGACCATATATCGGTCACATAATTACAGACCAAAACTATAAAAAATATGTCCGCGTATGCGGTCACTATGCGGTCTGCATAACTGTTATGCGACCGCATAATGCACCGCATAACAGTTATGCGGTTGCATAGTCGACTGCATGATTGCCCCCAAACTAGCCCTTCTCCTGCTCACTTCTGTGGCCATTATGCGGCCGACAGAGTGGTTTTACAGTCGCATAATAGACCGTAGAAATGTGAAGTCACTTTCCGGTGCATTGTTCAACCCAAAAAGTCCAAAGATTTTATACCATCCTCAAACATGTAAGACTACTCTAGCACCACGAAACCTTGAATTCACTTGCAACATTTACGAGGCTTTACACTGAAATACTTCAAAATTTTTCGGGGTGATACATTCTCCCCCGCTTAGGATCATTCGTCCTCGAATGAGGGTCAAAATTCATTATTAGCATTCAATGTGGTTCAACTATTGGTTCACACACACCAGTAGTTTCAAAATTTGTCTAACTCCTTAAATTTCCAAAAGTTTCACTAGAGTCTCCCCTGTAACTGGGCCAATCCACCTGCCAGAGTAACACCAAACCAATTCCTAACAACACATCCACAACTTGACAAAACATCACCATGTATAACAAGAGTGGTATCTGGACATGAACTTCACATATTTAAATCATAACACATAGAAGTACCTTTCAAATCACAATCATTTAAATATACACTCAAGTGGGAACACTTTATTTCCTTAACACTTTTGCCCCTCCATGTGGTCTCCTCGACTTACAGACTTCGCCATAACACATTAACGGAGACAATATCAACTCCCGACTTTTCTAACAAGGATAGTAAATAGTTGCTCCTCACAATCCCATTATCCCTTATCTTCACCTTATTAGACATAGACACATGAAACACCGGGTACACGGAGAACAATAATAGGGAAACATCATACTCACAGTTTAGCCTATTTCCGTTTAAAATTTCATAAGGCCTAATGTGACTTCACATACTTTACCTTTATTAACAATTCACATAGCATCCTCATGCAGAAAATATTGAGAATAACCCATTCAATTTCTTCAACTCTAAGTCTCCACGCCGAACACCCAAACTAAACCTTTGGCAACCTCCAACAATTTCTCTAAGATGTGCTAGCTTGACTATGACCATAAAATTTCCTATCCCATATATTTGATCACGGGATGATGCTTCTTGTTTGACATGCCTGAACCTACAATACTCNTAGACCGTAGAAATGTGAAGTCACTTTCCGGTGCATTGTTCAACCCAAAAAGTCCAAAGATTTTATACCATCCTCAAACATGTAAGACTACTCTAGCACCACGAAACCTTGAATTCACTTGCAACATTTACGAGGCTTTACACTGAAATACTTCAAAATTTTTCGGGGTGATACATTCTCCCCCGCTTAGGATCATTCGTCCTCGAATGAGGGTCAAAATTCATTATTAGCATTCAATGTGGTTCAACTATTGGTTCACACACACCAGTAGTTTCAAAATTTGTCTAACTCCTTAAATTTCCAAAAGTTTCACTAGAGTCTCCCCTGTAACTGGGCCAATCCACCTGCCAGAGTAACACCAAACCAATTCCTAACAACACATCCACAACTTGACAAAACATCACCATGTATAACAAGAGTGGTATCTGGACATGAACTTCACATATTTAAATCATAACACATAGAAGTACCTTTCAAATCACAATCATTTAAATATACACTCAAGTGGGAACACTTTATTTCCTTAACACTTTTGCCCCTCCATGTGGTCTCCTCGACTTACAGACTTCGCCATAACACATTAACGGAGACAATATCAACTCCCGACTTTTCTAACAAGGATAGTAAATAGTTGCTCCTCACAATCCCATTATCCCTTATCTTCACCTTATTAGACATAGACACATGAAACACCGGGTACACGGAGAACAATAATAGGGAAACATCATACTCACAGTTTAGCCTATTTCCGTTTAAAATTTCATAAGGCCTAATGTGACTTCACATACTTTACCTTTATTAACAATTCACATAGCATCCTCATGCAGAAAATATTGAGAATAACCCATTCAATTTCTTCAACTCTAAGTCTCCACGCCGAACACCCAAACTAAACCTTTGGCAACCTCCAACAATTTCTCTAAGATGTGCTAGCTTGACTATGACCATAAAATTTCCTATCCCATATATTTGATCACGGGATGATGCTTCTTGTTTGACATGCCTGAACCTANAAATATTGAGAATAACCCATTCAATTTCTTCAACTCTAAGTCTCCACGCCGAACACCCAAACTAAACCTTTGGCAACCTCCAACAATTTCTCTAAGATGTGCTAGCTTGACTATGACCATAAAATTTCGTATCCCATATATTTGATCATGGGATGATGCTTCTTGTTTGACATTCCTGAACCTACAATACTCGATAGATTTGCTTCAAACAGGAACAACGAGGTTTGAGATTTCGCTGGAATTATTCAGGAATCCATCAACGTGCTGAGCACGACATTTCAGGATGTTATATCCTAAGAGACATGAAGGTCACTACCAATAGTGTTGACATGGTGATTCGTTGCGGTGACATCATCGGTTCAACAAATGAGTCATAGAGTTGCCTAGTAGGCATTGATAACGTAGGGAAAATGTTCATGATTCTGAGATTTAAAAGAAATGAGTCATGAAAAGGATATCAACAATTGTTTCATTCCATTGGTGCCTTATTTGGCAATAGTAAGCCTCAAAGAGAGCTAACACTTATGTGACACCAGTCGCCTCTTGGTATGTAGGGAAAATCAGTTTAACTCGAAATGAGAATATTCTAGCACCCTGAATATGGTATGGGATTCAAGATACACAAAGTTACATTACACTATTAACAGTAAGTAGCACAAGGAATCTATGCCACAAGCTTACGAGGATGAAAAGAAGTCAAATATTTGTGAGATTATTATCATTCCCACAGCTTAACCTTTTCCAAAATTTGATCCTATGTGAGAGGACTAGAGATACGACGAATTTGTCTTGCAATTCAATATGCTCATCAAAAGGCTACTTAACTTTCAATCTCACACAAGTGGAATCATGTAGCTAGGACATCTTAATGTTGGGATGAAATCATGTATTAGTTAGAGAGAATAAACACTTTGTCGTGAGCTAGACATGTTTTTGCCATAACAACTCTCAAGTTGCCATATCAGGCCAATTCACAGGCAACCACAATACTGGGAACAAGGTGAGTTACTCACTTAGGCATGATCTAGGTGGACATGAAAGTCATACTGAGATGGGAAAATAACAAGACCTTCCTGTGACGAATTTGTGATAAATCTCAAGTTGCTCAGAAACTTTATGCGGATAAGTGGCCCCTTTCAATTGACATGTACGCACATGATAGGTGCTAAGATATACTCTTATGTTACTAGACAATGAAAAGAATTCATGATACTATTCATAAAGGAGTAGAATAATCGTTCCAACCATATAAGTCACATATACCGGAGAGGAAAACAGTGACTCAAGAAGGATCTCAACACTAGGATGCTTTCCATTGGATATGATACCACATAGGTAAATATTATGGTGATGCATGTATAGGCACAAATGAGCAGATGTTATCGATTTGATCAAGAGGTTTTGTACGAAATTCATCAGGTATTGTCCCTTGTTGAGAATTTAGGGAAGCGGTGGAAAGTATTAACCTAGGGTTATAACGCAATTCAAGGAACCCATTATATAACTCAATTTCTCAAGAGGTTGTAAATATAAGGAATTGTGATAAAGAGGCTTCACGAATGTTGTGTCTCGTTATAAGATTAGATACATAGAATGACTCATATAGTTGTTTCGGTTTTATCCCAACTTCCATAGTAACATAAGAAGTGACATATGACAAAGTGGAATCGGGATCAATAAGAGCATACACATCATGAGATCGGACAGTCAATATACATGTAACCGCATTTGGAGAAGCCTCAAACTTTTGACGTCTCCTCATAGCATAAAACCTGCTGGGCCCTCTCAAGCTCTGAATACCACCCCTAGATGTACCACGCCATGTAGGCGTTATAGTGCCTCTAGCTGGGGGAGGCGTTGTGGATATAGTAGCTACAGAACTGGTTGGTTGTGCCATAACCTTGCCCATGCTCTGGCGAGACAGATAACAATCTCTTTGAAAGTGGCCCGTCATACCACACTTGTAGCATACCTTTGTACCATAGTGACACAATCCCGGATGGCATCTCCCACACTTCACACAACGGGGATGAGGTCCACTGAACTGACCCGCCTCACTGACCTGATATTTACCCATTTTGCACACATCATAAGCATACCCCTTATCCTTCCTCCAAGCTTCCAATGCGGGATTAACAATTCCAGCACCGGATTGCTGCGTGGGCCTTTGGAATTGCCCAAATATACCACCTCTAACACGCTGCTGAGCATACTCACAACACGACGCTAAACGTTCCTTCCTGTATGACGGACATAACTGGATGGGTGTACCCAACCTATGGCATTTGTTCTTCTTGTGCCCCCTCTTTCCACAACCATAATATATTTCAAGGGTCATCCAACATGTTCCCAAGTGTCGCTTCTTGCAAATCACAAAATCTGGTTCATTAGCACCAACAACCCTCTTTCGTTTCTTAGATTCTCTCACCACACGATCCGGTGGTGCGGTGACAGTGGTAGGAATAAGGACACTTCCCTTAGCAACAAGTTCTTCGAACCCCTCCACAGCTTGATGCATTCTCCCAGCGAACTCTTGTGTAATCTCCCCCGTATTCAATGGAGCGGTCATTTCCTCCTCGTTGTTTTAAACTCGTGGATTACTCATCTGAAAAAGATCATGAGACATAACAAGGAAATTAGCTTCATATCTTGAGCTCTATCGCACGATCTGGAGGATAAAAGAAGTGTGAAATTCCTAAATGTCCAAGTAGCCTCCTCATTATAGATGTGGTCGACAACACACCGATAAGAAGGACTCTACTAGACACGGCTCCGAGACATCCTAGGACACTATAAAACCTTAGGCTCTAATACCACGTTTGTCATGCCCCAAAGTCAGGGAGCACGACCGGCGTTCAACCGAGAGAACCCAGTCGAGCAAGCCTATTAGATTTCCTTCTACCCAAACTCATCCATGAATAAAGAGGAGATGTACTCCATTAATCATTCACTAAAAAGATTTTATTAATAACTTCCTTTTTCATTCTCATTAGCAGCTTCGTTCATAATTTCCAAAATATTACGAGTCTATAGAATTAATGAAAAATATGATTTCCAAATACCAAAATTTCTAGTTCAGTTTCCAACTTCAACCACAACTCACAACCTATCTACGGAGCCTCTAAATACAATAGAAGAGTAATATGAAAATGCCAGCAACAAGGCCCCGGCTATACCTCAAAACACAGTACATGAGAAACAAAAGATACATGACCTCGAAATGAAGTAGGGCTCACCAAATCAGCTGAAAAGAGTGCACTACTATCACTTATCAATGCCGCTTGTTGTAGAACCACCTGCATCCATTAAAGATGCAGCGCCCCCGGCAAAAGGGACGTTAATACTGTCGAATAGAACTAGTATGCATAGCTAAAAGTCCTCTTTCAAAATAGAATTCCCATATAAGAAAAGGCAATGCATATAAACAGCAAGTCATAATCAACAATATCCAAATGTTCAGTTAAAACATAATAATTTTCAAAATATGAACTTCATATACAATTTTGGTTGGGAGATCATTAACACTGATATACCACTGTCTTTGTTAGCATGGAGTCCGATCACACCCGATCGGCTAGGCCATCTCCCCACGAACAATGTGGTTTGACATGTGATGCGAAAGAGAGTTGTTACCAAGAGTAGTACCACCATATGCGCAATATGGCATCTGGTCTCCACCCGATCAGCTAGGCCGCCTTCCCACATATGTCGTGCGGATTAACTTTTCCAATCCACAAAGGTTCTAGTTTCATCCCAATTATGGGGAATAATATCACAATTTCTCAAATGTTCAAATTTCATCCCAAATAAGGTGAATAATTACAATCCACCCCTACACCAGCAGAAATATGATAAATACAATTGTACTCACCTCAACATCTTTCGCATTGTATAAATTCTCATTAGTATTCCCAGTCATTCACAACGACAATATTTTCTTAGCTCATTAGACTATTCACAATATTCTTTATTCCTGGCACGATGGTCGTATTTCATATTCCATACTTTCACCTCTTTCAATTTCAAAGATCACCACCAAGTATCAACATATAGGATATTTCAAAAATCATATACTTCAAATCCATTTGAAATGAAAACTTCAAACACAAATGGTTTCTTCCCAACGAATGAGGCATACCATCCAACAATAGAAACACACATGCAAATCATAAACAATCAATACACCATTTACTCTTACAATACTCTTCCCTAGCAATGACAATGTACCAGCTCAACATATGAGTATATAGAACTCTAATCACACTAGATATATTTATAAAGAAAAGCATTAGTTAAAGCAACCACTAATGGGCATGAATTAAGTACAAAAGCTATTAGGTAGTTCTATCTTCGAAGTCATTTTTAAACAATTGAGTCGAGGCTCATTTCATATTCTTTATCGCATCTTCTCAAATCATTTGCACTACTAGACACAATCATAACTTCAATTCTTGGCACGTTGGCCACATTCTATATCCCTAATTAACTTATTTCACTTTCAACCATCTTTATAGATTATCAACAATAAGACATTTCCAAATCAAGACTTTAGGTACACATATGAGCAATTAAGAGTCTTAACAATATTGAGATTTTCTCACACAATTTGGCATACTATCTTTCATTGAAGCACGACTCAAAGCCATTACCTTTTAATACGCAATCCATACTTTGAAACTTACGGAAACATTATGGAATTCAATTCCAAGAGAGAAAGTTTAGCCAACATACCTCAATCGAGCTTCCTTAACTCTAAAATGATCCAGAATTCTTAGCAATCCAAATATATTTTGGGACATAACAAAATTGAACCATAATTAGGAAGATATCATGGTCTCAGCTCATTTGAGCATTTTATAAGACACTAGGTGTGCAAATTTAACCACAAGGTTCTTCTACAAGATTTCCTTCACTCCACAACCCAATCCTTACTTATTTCAGCTGAACAATCTTCCCACAATTCTTATTGGTACATGCATGTATAAATAATAATCTCATACCCATGAATCATACTCCTAATCAACCATCTTCTACCCAAATTCGAAATTGAAAACTAGGGTATGGAACCTTACCTCTTAGATGAAGAACTTGTGGGTTTTCCTTGTTAATCTTCCATGATTTGAGTAAGACTTGATGAATAATTAGCCTAGGGTTTCCTCTCTCTAAAACATTCTCCCTTCTCTCTAAGAACCCAAAAATGGAGTTCTAGAACAGGTTTTGCGGTCGCATATGCGACCGCATAATGGATTTGCGGACCGCATATTGGTCAAAGAATTACAGACCAAAACGATCGAAGATCTGTCTTTGTATGCGGTCACTATGCGGTCCGCATAACTGTTATGTGATCGCATAATGCACCACATAACAGTTATGCGATCACATAGTCGACCGCATAATTGCCCCCAGACTGGCCCTTCTCCTGCTCACTTCTGCGGCCATTATGCGGCCCGCAGAGTGGTTCTGCGGTCGCATAATGGACCGCAGAAATGTGAACTCACTTTCCGGTGCATTGTTCAACCCAAAAAGTCTGAAGATTTTATACCATCCTCAAACACGTAAGCCTACACCGGCACCACGAAACTTAGAATTCACTTGCAAAATTTACGGGGCTTTACACTGAAATACTTCAAAAATTTTCGAGGTGTTACATTCTCCCCCTGGGATAATTTGTGACCCTTACTACATTCGCCTCTATCCACTTGTTTATTTCTTCCTTTATGCTCAGACTTAAATCGAGCTTGGATATTTTGGGTTTTTTCTTGACTGTCGGTCTAGCGGGATTGGTATGCAGTTGATGCGAGATGATGTCAGTACATAATCCATGCATGTCATTATATGACCATGCGAACACATCGATGTATTTTGAGAGCAGCTCAACCGGTTCTTCCTTCAACTCTACATCTAGATGAATGTTGATTCGGGTTTCTATGACGTATTATTTGCTTCTAAGATTCACCACTTCTGTTTCTTCTAGGTTGGACTTTTTCTGACTCTCCAACTGTTAAATCTCATGCGGGGGATTATATGGCATCATACTCTCATCATATTCCTCGTAATCTGGGTTGTTTCGCTCGACGCTTGCGTTACATATCACAATCGCGGAATGTGAGTTTTTATCATTTTGATTATTGAAAGGAAAAACTAAGTATAAATGAAGAGGTAAATAAAGTTGAAATATTCTAAGAAAACAATTCTTTTATTTCATCCAAAAAGAGGAAGGTCTAAGCATTCAAAAAAGGCAAATGATAAAAAGGTACAGACACAGTGCAGGCCTCAATTGACCGTGCGATTTCAAAAGAAAACCTTTACAATTCCACACTACCAAGACTCCCTCGTACCAAACATGAGCTGGGGGTTCAATTTCGCAGTTCTTCTCCTGGTATGGCATTCCGAATGGTCGGTGTCTTGATGTCCATTCCTTCACAGCATTCTTCAATCATAGTCACGAACAATCTTCCCATTCCATCGACGATATCATCTTCTGGCGTTGAACTCTGGCTCATACCCGAAATATGTTATGGCACAAAAGACTTTTTCCCGGAGCTACCGGTATGCATGTTCCCCATCGGAAGTTGATATCCTATGCTGGCCTTTCCTTTCTGCCCATTTGGCTTAATTGGTTCGGTAATCCCATCTGATCTGGCTCCCAGCCCGATTCCTGATTTTTATCCATATTTCATCATCTCCCTTATGGCCATCTTCGATCTATATGGCGACTGTATTCCAAAGCTTTGATCAGTCTCTTCTATTTTGGTGGTCTACATGATTTCTACTACATGGAAAGCAATTTTTTCTATCTCTTTAATGAACGGGACTGCATGATCAAATAAGTTGATTGGCCCCATTCACCATGGACCACGATCACTTGATTTATAGAGTAGTAGGAAACCTTATGCTATGGTTTGAATTGAAGGCAATATCTCTTAACTTTATTTTACCTTGAGAATAGTAAGTGTTTTAGTTGTGACGCTTAGGCTTAGTTTTTTACTCTTGTATAAGTACCTTAAACTGTATGATCTTAACTTTGCTTAACTGCTTTGACTAGAGTGCCTTGATAGTCCAATCCTGAGTGAGTTATGTGCCATGTGTGTGAGGTTTTATGTTATTTTGTGCATTGCATTTGATGTCTAGAACTTTCCTCGTGTGTGTGCAAAGTGTAATAGTAGTTTTATTCAGCCTTGGAAGTGATTTAGGCGTTTCTTTGTTGAGCCAGTTATATGCTATTACCCACCTAATTGTTACGTATCATAGTTAACCCTTTTGAGCCTGTAATCCTGTTTCTTTGGCAGACACATGATTCTTGAGTTGCCTAGAAGCATACGCGATCACCTTGCCATGTTACATATACACACCCAAGTTTGATCCTTGAAGCAACACAATACACCACAAACCCATTCATACCCTCCGGTAAGGTTAACACCGGTGCCATAGTGAATCTTGATTTCAACTCTTGGAAGCTCTTCTTGCAAGCGTCTGACCATTGAAATTTACTTGCCTTCTGCGCCAGTTTAATTAATGGAGTGGCAAGAGTAGAGAACCCCTCTACAAACTTCTTGTAATATCCCGCTAAGCCCAAGAAACTGCGAATCTCTATTGGAGTTGTAGGTCTAAGCCAATTCTTCACAACTTCGATGTTCTGAGGATCAACCTTGGTTCCTTCACTGGAGACGACATGACCTAAGAATGTGATAGATTCAAGCCAAAATTCGCTCTTCGAAAACTTTGGTTACAACTTGTACTGATACAGAGTTTGCTGAAATGCCCTAAGATAATCAGCATAGTCCTCTCGACTTCGTGGATATACAAGAATATTGTCAATGATCACTATCAAAAAGGAGTCGAGAAAAGGCTTGAAAAATCGATTCATAAGATCCATGAAAGCTTCTAGGGAATTCGTTAGCCCAAAAGACATCACAAAAAATTCAATGTGCCCATACCGGGTCCTGAAAGTTGTTTTCGGAATATCCTGCTCCCTTATCTTCAATTGGTGATACCCCGATCTTAGGTCGATCTTGGAGAAATATTTAGCACCCTGCAATTGATCGAACAAGTCATCTATCCTTGGTAGTGGGTACTTATTCTTGATTGTGTCTTTGTTGAGATGCTGGTAGTCAATACACATTCTCAGTGATCCATCCTTTTTCCTTACAAAGGGAACCGGTGTGCCCCAAGGCGACACACTCGGCCGGATAATACCGTTCTCTAGCAAGTCGCTCAATTGCTCCTTTAGTTCCTTCAACTCTGTCGACGCCATTCTGTAAGGTGGAATGGATATAGGATGCGTGCCTGGCATCACATCGATCCCAAAATCAATTTCCATATCATGTGGGATCCCAGGGAGCTCACCAGGAAAGACCTCTGGAAATACATTCACAACTGGCACGAACTCATGTGTAGGTGCCCCGGCATCGGTATCCATAACCCGGACCAAATGGTAAATACACCCCTTGTTGATCACCTTTGATGCCTTAAGGTAAGAAATAAACCTACCCTTTGGCACTAAATCATCCCCCTTCCACTTAATAACTATCTCATTTGGAAATTCAAACCTAACTGTTTTGGTTCGACAATCAAGCTTGGAAAACATGAACAAAGCCAGTACATCCCCATTATCACATCAAAATCAACCATCCCTAATTCAATGAGATTGGCCATGGTGTCCTGACCATTCAACCGTGACAACACAATCCCTATAAACCTGTGCGGCCATAATAGACTTACCAACTGAAGTAGATACACAGAACGGCTCATGAAGTTGTCTCGGTTATATCCCGAATTCCATAGCAATATAGGGAGTGACATATGACAAAGTGGAACCGGGATCAATAACGACATATACATCATGAGATTAGACATTCAATATACCTGTGACAACATTTGGAGAAGCCTCTGAACTCTGGCGACCCCTTATAGCATAAAATTAGATGGGTCCTCCCGATCTTGGTCCACCACCCCTAGCTGCACCACGCCTGCGGGTGCTGGAGTGCCTCGAGCTGAAGGAGGTATTGCGGATGTAGTAGCTACAGAACTGACCGGCTATGCCATACTTATGCCCACACTTACAATAAAATAAGTATTTAGTGAAAATAACTGAATAGCTGCTAATTCATTTCTTTATGGAGAAATATTACCGGCAAATAGATATTGGCCATGAAAATATACTTTTGTACGGGAAAAAAGAACGACTGGCCACTAAAAGCTTCAAAGGAGATTTTATTATTTTATCTTTCCCTCACTTTTTTTAACACTAGTTCTTCCCTCCAATTTCCCAGAATAACAAAATTAAGTTTGAAAATTTTGGGAATACTTCACAAAGGCTCGGCTTGTCTCACCACTGCCGCTGAAACCACCACCGCCGCTGCAACTCATTTCTATCTTACCTTTAGCCACCAATCCCAGTTAACACAACAATCTCTTTCTACTCTCTCTTTATTTCATCCCGTCTATTTATTAGATCTCAAACTTATCTTCATATCTCTCTTTCTTTCCTTTACTATTCTCCGATTCGGTACGGTAGTGTATGTATGTATAAATCCTTTTACATATATTTATATGCATGAATTTCAATTAGTTTTTATTCTAATTCGATTAGTTTTTCTCAATTCTCACAGTTGCTAAAATGATTTTTGCATATCTAGGGTTGGAGTAGTTCCCCTTCATCATTTTCTGCCAAAATCAAAAGCCCGCTCTACCTGCTCGAGCCCATTACGATTACAGATTGTCTCGTCAAGCTCCTCTTGATTTGCAATAGCAGTAAGATTTTTTTTTTGTGTGTTTGTGTGTATAATATCCTTTATGCATTTGATCTGACAAGGGGAAGGGATTTCGTATTGAAAATGATTTTTGGCAATATTTAGCTTAGTGGACTTCTCCTTGATGTTGCTCGATTAAACTATTTGTCTGCAGATATTTTATAGTATTGGTGATAACATCTGTAAGTGAATAGAGAAGAACGCTTATGTTGATACTCTATTATAAATATGAAGGCTTATTATTGATGAACTTGTCTTTGCTTCTGAACTTGAATAGTTTTGTTTCTGTATTAGATGCTTGGTTGTTCCCTAATTGAAGTCTTAAAGAGGTAGCTTAGATGATGATTAAGAAATTTATATATATATATATATATATATATTCTGCTGCATCAACATCTTTTCTGATGCAGCATATTTTCAATTCTCTGTTATCTTGCGTTCATGAATAAGTCCCAACTATATTTGACATTTATTGCAAATGTGGTTGTCGATGGCAGCACTAATAATTTGTCCAGTGCATTAGTTTCTATATTTATTTTAGTATCATAGTGATATTATTGACTACTTCTACTATTTGATTGAATGGGGAAGGAATATTATGACAACATGCGGCCCTTAAGGCTTGATCTATCATAGGCAGATGTATCTAAATTTTTAGACTGTCATTTTCTCTTGTTATCAAGGCCAATTACGAAATCGTCTCCATAAAAGGTAGAGTTCCTTCTACATTTCAGGTTTCTTTATATTTTACTTGCTTTTTATAGGAAAGTGGAGAAATGTGTACACTATTTGTAATACAAAACCCCGTCATCTTGAAGCAAAGTCCTTGAAGATCTTGGCTTGCTTTAGTTTTCACTTTAGTTATTTGGTCCAGAAATGTTATATCTCGCATTTTTCTACGTTAAAAGTTTCGTCTTCAGTTAATTGATGAAGACTCGGGGGTGTGATTTTCTTGAGGTTATGAGCATTTATGCTATTTATAACAAGCAATAAGTAAGTGCCGTGAAAGATAAAGGGTAAACGAATCAAAGAAAATGAGTTTCATTGAAGGTTGTTGATTTGAGATAAAATATGGTACGAGCCATAATACCCGGTATTTATGGATTAGTGTCATACAATGTAGAACATGACCATGATAGTAAGGTGTACAAGGTATGTTAAAAGTGAATAGTATTTTAAGTAAGTTGAGATAATTCTTAATTATATGGGTAATTGATTAATTATTAGATAATAAAAATTACCTAGTTAATTAAGGAGTTGTGGGTGATTAATTAAAGAATGTGGTTAAGACAAAACACCCCACGTGACAGCAAACCAATCCAAAATTCATGACTCTTAAGTCATTAGAATTAGGTGGCAATTAAAGGGGTTATGTGGTTAAGCGGGACCCACACCCAATTCAACTTACTTATAAAACCTTTCTAACTTAAGTAACTAAGAATCTTCAACAATTCAACTTATGTAAGTAACGTGAGAATCTTCAACAGTTCACTTACTTATAAGACCGCCCTAACTTAATTATAAATCACACCTAAGTAACGTGAAATCTTCAACAATTCAAAGAAAGATACATAACTTTCAACAATTCAAAAATAGCAAAGACTCTAAGTATGGTGCAATATGAAACAACGTAATCTTCAACAAGTTACGGATCTTCAATAATTCAAACAAAGATTCTATAACATCTTAAGCAACGTGAGATTTTGTAATTTTAAGGAAGTACGGTGCAATCTTTCTCCAGAATATCATATGAATTTTTCCCTACTCCAGGTATGTTAAGGCTAAGCCCTTCCTTCATTTTGGCATGATATCGTAATTACTTGTGTTTGATAACGAGAAATAAAGAGATGTTCATACTCCCGAATTTATATACATTATCCTAGTCTCATAAATTACAGTATTTTCCTTATCGGGACTTCATATTTAATTGAGTATTGTCTTCTTCCAGTCAAGAGAGCAGAGAGCCTATATATACAGTATTACAGTATTGTCATTACCATCGAGCTATAATCGATGGGCAGACCCCTATTGGCAATCTTTGATCAGATGGTAAGTTATATACCAAGCCTAATGTGGCCGAGCGTCTATGAGCGAGCCCAGCTGGCCGAGATACAGAGCCTAGTATGGCCGAGCTCCTATATATACCAAGCTTTATTGGGCCGGACAACTATATTACTTACTATATTGAGAGAGTTGAGTCAGTATTAGCATGTAAGCATATCTTTAGATTATCTTTGACTCCCAGTTACTTTCAGTTATTATATTATCAGTTTAGTTTCAAATGTCAGTTATTTTATTGCCTTACATACTCGGTACATTATTTCGTACTAACTTTCCTTTCTCTGGGTATGCTGCATTTCATTCGTGCAGGTTCAGACAGACAGGTGGGTGGACCTTCTCAATAGGTATTTTCCGAGTTCAGCTTTATCGGTAAGCTCCGCGTTCTTCGGAGTTGCCGGGTCTAGGAGTCTTGTGTACATCTTGTATATATATGTATATAGGTTATAAGTAGGCCGGAGCCCTGTTCCGATCATGGTACATCCATCAGTAGAGGTTTGTAGACATAACCTGTCAGTTAGTGCAGTATGTTGGGCTTGTAGGCCTTGTATGTATATTTTGTTGGTTTGTCAGCTGCAGTAGTTATGACGGCCTTGCCGGCCCAACTTTATATTGATGTTTAGTGAGCTTTGGTATCTATTCAGTTTTATATTTTTCTTCGCAAATTATCTTGCAATGTGGCCCATGGCCAAAGTATGACATTATATGTTCAGATTCCCTTAGTCGCAAGTTGGTACGCAAGGATATGTGAGACATCGGGTGTCGGTCTCGCCCCCCAAGGTTCGGGGCGTGACAAAAGTGGTATCATAGCAGTTCTGTCCTATAGATTCTACAAGCCGTGTCTAGTAAGGTCTTGTTTATAGATGTGTTGTGCACCACATTATATAAGCAGGGGACTATAGGGCATTTAGGAGTTGGTTACCCTTCTTTAAAATCTAAATCGTGCTATAGTACTGAGTTATAGGAAAATTGAGTTAAACTTACGTGTTGGCATTTACATGCACAGATGACGGTGACTAGGAAGACTACGGCTAGTCANCTATTTGTAATACAAAACCCCGTCATCTTGAAGCAAAGTCCTTGAAGATCTTGGCTTGCTTTAGTTTTCACTTTAGTTATTTGGTCCAGAAATGTTATATCTCGCATTTTTCTACGTTAAAAGTTTCGTCTTCAGTTAATTGATGAAGACTCGGGGGTGTGATTTTCTTGAGGTTATGAGCATTTATGCTATTTATAACAAGCAATAAGTAAGTGCCGTGAAAGATAAAGGGTAAACGAATCAAAGAAAATGAGTTTCATTGAAGGTTGTTGATTTGAGATAAAATATGGTACGAGCCATAATACCCGGTATTTATGGATTAGTGTCATACAATGTAGAACATGACCATGATAGTAAGGTGTACAAGGTATGTTAAAAGTGAATAGTATTTTAAGTAAGTTGAGATAATTCTTAATTATATGGGTAATTGATTAATTATTAGATAATAAAAATTACCTAGTTAATTAAGGAGTTGTGGGTGATTAATTAAAGAATGTGGTTAAGACAAAACACCCCACGTGACAGCAAACCAATCCAAAATTCATGACTCTTAAGTCATTAGAATTAGGTGGCAATTAAAGGGGTTATGTGGTTAAGCGGGACCCACACCCAATTCAACTTACTTATAAAACCTTTCTAACTTAAGTAACTAAGAATCTTCAACAATTCAACTTATGTAAGTAACGTGAGAATCTTCAACAGTTCACTTACTTATAAGACCGCCCTAACTTAATTATAAATCACACCTAAGTAACGTGAAATCTTCAACAATTCAAAGAAAGATACATAACTTTCAACAATTCAAAAATAGCAAAGACTCTAAGTATGGTGCAATATGAAACAACGTAATCTTCAACAAGTTACGGATCTTCAATAATTCAAACAAAGATTCTATAACATCTTAAGCAACGTGAGATTTTGTAATTTTAAGGAAGTACGGTGCAATCTTTCTCCAGAATATCATATGAATTTTTCCCTACTCCAGGTATGTTAAGGCTAAGCCCTTCCTTCATTTTGGCATGATATCGTAATTACTTGTGTTTGATAACGAGAAATAAAGAGATGTTCATACTCCCGAATTTATATACATTATCCTAGTCTCATAAATTACAGTATTTTCCTTATCGGGACTTCATATTTAATTGAGTATTGTCTTCTTCCAGTCAAGAGAGCAGAGAGCCTATATATACAGTATTACAGTATTTTCATTACCATCGAGCTATAATCGATGGGCAGACCCCTATTGGCAATCTTTGATCAGATGGTAAGTTATATACCAAGCCTAATGTGGCCGAGCGTCTATGAGCGAGCCCAGCTGGCCGAGATACAGAGCCTAGTATGGCCGAGCTCCTATATATACCAAGCTTTATTGGGCCGGACAACTATATTACTTACTATATTGAGAGAGTTGAGTCAGTATTAGCATGTAAGCATATCTTTAGATTATCTTTGACTCCCAGTTACTTTCAGTTATTATATTATCAGTTTAGTTTCAAATGTCAGTTATTTTATTGCCTTACATACTCGGTACATTATTTCGTACTAACTTTCCTTTCTCTGGGTATGCTGCATTTCATTCGTGCAGGTTCAGACAGACAGGTGGGTGGACCTTCTCAATAGGTATTTTCCGAGTTCAGCTTTATCGGTAAGCTCCGCGTTCTTCGGAGTTGCCGGGTCTAGGAGTCTTGTGTACATCTTGTATATATATGTATATAGGTTATAAGTAGGCCGGAGCCCTGTTCCGATCATGGTACATCCATCAGTAGAGGTTTGTAGACATAACCTGTCAGTTAGTGCAGTATGTTGGGCTTGTAGGCCTTGTATGTATATTTTGTTGGTTTGTCAGCTGCAGTAGTTATGACGGCCTTGCCGGCCCAACTTTATATTGATGTTTAGTGAGCTTTGGTATCTATTCAGTTTTATATTTTTCTTCGCAAATTATCTTGCAATGTGGCCCATGGCCAAAGTATGACATTATATGTTCAGATTCCCTTAGTCGCAAGTTGGTACGCAAGGATATGTGAGACATCGGGTGTCGGTCTCGCCCCCCAAGGTTCGGGGCGTGACAAAAGTGGTATCATAGCAGTTCTGTCCTATAGATTCTACAAGCCGTGTCTAGTAAGGTCTTGTTTATAGATGTGTTGTGCACCACATTATATAAGCAGGGGACTATAGGGCATTTAGGAGTTGGTTACCCTTCTTTAAAATCTAAATCGTGCTATAGTACTGAGTTATAGGAAAATTGAGTTAAACTTACGTGTTGGCATTTACATGCACAGATGACGGTGACTAGGAAGACTACGGCTAGTCAGAGGAGAGATACAACAGTAGGTGAGGGGACCAGCAGGATACCCCAGTAGATGGGGCCCAATCGGAGGCCCAGGGAGAGACCCCTACCCAGCCATTACCGGCTCCTCCACCATCCGGGAGATTCCTAGGAAGATCGCACATCCAGTTCCCCCTCCGCTTCCATCAGATCAGGACTTGAGGAGTGCGGTGCATTTGTTGACACAGTTGGTAGCTACCCAGCAACAGGCTTGGGCATCCGCTAGTGCAGGATCTTCTGAGGGGTCTGGAAGTTCAAGGGCCCGAGAGTTTATTGCTTTGAGTCCCCCTAGAGTTCATGGGGACAGATCAGAGGGACGACCTACAGGATTGTATAGACCAGCTTCACAGGATCTTTCGGGTTATGCATGCCACGGATAAAGAGGAAGTTGAGCTAGTAGCTTTTCGACTCCGAGATATAGCCATCCTTTGGTACGAGAGATGGGAGAGGTCCAGGGGACGTGATGCACCTCTAGCTATTTGGGAGAATTTTTCGGATGCCTTCCTTGACCAGTACTTACCACGGGAGATCCGACAGGCTTGAGTCAATCAATTTCTAGCCCTCAAGCAGGGCAATATGAGTGTTTGAGAATATAGTCTCCGTTTTGAATCATTGGCCAGATATGCACCATCCATAGTTGCTACTATGCGGGACAAGATTCACAGGTTTATAGCAGGGTTAGCCCCAGAGTTAACTGAGGCATGTGCCACCGCTGCATTGCAGGATAGCATGGATATCTCCCGGATTCAGGCATTCGCCCAGAATATAGAAAGGGGTAGGCGTCGGCAGCAGGGTACAGAGAGGGCTGAGCAAGTGCAACGTAAGAGGATGAGATTTCCCNATTGGCCCCAGAGTTGACCGAGGCATGTGCCACCGCTGCATTATAGCATAGTATGGATATCTCTCGGATTCAGGCATTCGCCCAGAATATAGAAAAGGTATAGGCGTCGGCAGCAGGATATAGAGAGGACTAAGTCAGAACAACGTAAGAGGATGAGATTTGCCAGGTCTCAGGAGTAGTCTCAGGATAGTTATAGGCCCTAGTACTTAGAATAGCCACCTAGGCCTCTGCCATCTCAGTTACAGGGTTACAGGTATGACCATTATACTTAGTCAGGAGCAGGTAAAAGCTCACGGGCATCGGGTTTGCAGCGATAGCGAGGTTTACGACAGACATAGCCATTTCTACCACGATGTGACATCTATGGTAGAGGACACTTGGGCCAATGCCGAGCCAGTTCTGATGCTTGTTATATATGTGGACGCCCGGGGCATATGATGCGAGATTGCCCAAATAGAGATTCTGGGGGTATGGCACAACCAACGAATTCAGTAACAGGATCATCTATGAAAGTGCATCCTTCAGGGCGCGAGCCTCAATCTTCGACTGGTAGAGGTCGAGGCAGAGGTAGAGGTTTCAGTTCAGGTGGTAACCAGAATCGTAGCTATGCTTTAGCGGGTTGACAGGACCAGGAGTCTTCACCAGACGTTGTGATAGGTATGTTGACCATTTGTTCTCATGATGCTTATGCCTTGATAGACCCAGGATCTACTTTATCGTGTATTATCCCATTTGTCGTGGGGAAGTTTGGTATAGTGCCTGAAATACTAAGTGATCCTTTTGCAGTATCTACACCGGTCGGAGAATCGATTATTGCTAGACGGGTTTACCGAGGTTGTACGGTGATAGTTTGTGGTCGTCAGACCTCAGCCGGCCTAGTTGAGCTAGAGATGTTGGATTTCGATGCTATCATGAGCATGGACTAGTTGGCCGCTTGCTATTCCACAGTTGATTGTCGATCAAAGACTGCCGTATTTCATTTTTCGGGTGAGCCAGTCCTTGAATGGGTAGGTAACAACGACACCAGAGGTAGGATTATTTCCTATCTGCAAGCGAGGAAAATGATCGCAAAAGGGTGCGTTTATCATATTGTGTGAGCTAGAGATGCAGATGCCGAGATACCTACACTTCAATCTATTCCAGTAGTCAAAGAGTACGCAAATGTATTTCCAGTTGAACTTCCAGGTATTCCTCCAGAGCGAGATATTTATTTTGGCATTGACTTGCTTCCGGGAACTCTACCAATATCCATCCCTCCGTATAGAATGGCACCTACTGAATTGAAGGAGTAGTTAAAAGATTTGCTGGAGAAAGGTTTCATCAGGCCCAGTACCTCACCTTAGGATGCACCGGTACTGTTTGTATGGAAGAAAGATGGCTCGCTGAGGATATGTATTGATTATAGGCAACTGAACAAGGTAACTATTAAGAATAAGTATCCATTTCCAAGGATAGATGAGTTGTTTGATCAGTTGCAGGGAGCTAGATGCTTTTCAAAGATAGATTTGAGGTCGGGGTACCACCAGGTCAGTGTTCGGGAGAAAGATATTCCCAAGACAACCTGCAGGACCCGATATGGCCACTTCAAGTTCCTTGTCATCTCCTTTGGGTTGACGAATGCACCTGCCGTATTTATGGACTTGATGAATAGCCTATTCCGCTCATTTTTAGATCTGTTCGTGATAGTATTTATTGATGATATTTTGGTATATTCACGTTTAGAGGATGAGCATGCGGACCACCTACGAGCGGTACTCCAAACCCTATGTGATAGTAAATTGTATGCTAAGTTTTCTAAATGTGAGTTCTGGTTGAAGTCTATAGATTCTTGGGACGCATTGTATCCGATGGAGGGATAAAGGTAGACACTCAGAAGATTGAGGCTGTGAAATCCTGGCCTAGACCTACCACTCCGATAGAAGTTCGTAGAGGGGTTTTCTTCCCTTTCGGCACCATTAACAAAGTTGACGCAAAAAGAAACTAAGCTTCAGTGGACGGAGGCTTGCGAGCAGAGTTTCCAGGAGCTTAAGAACAAGTTGACCTCAGCGCCAGTTCTAGCACTTCCAGAGGGTCCAGATGGTTATTCCATGTATTGTGATGCCTCAGTTGTTGGGTTAGGATGTGTCCTGATACAACATGGGAAAGTAATTGAGTATGCTTCAATGAAGTTATGGAAGCACGAGCGGAATTATCCGACCCATGACCTCGAGTTAGTTGTGGTTGTCCATACACTTAAGATATGGCGGCATTATTTATATGGTGTTCATGTCGATGTATTCACATATCATAAAAGCTTGCATTGTATCTTCAAGTAAAAATAGTTGAATTTGCGACAGAGACGATGTCTTGAGTTATTGAAATATTACGATGTTAACATTCTCTACCATCCAGGGAAAGCTAATGTTGTAGCAGATGCCTTAAGTCGCCGATCTATGGGTAGTTTAGCACATGTAGAGACCGACAAACGATACTTAACTAGAGAGATTCATCAATTGGCTAGTTTGGGGGTTCGGTTAGTAGACTCTGACGATGGTAGATTTGTACTCCAAAATACTGCAAAATCATCTCTCATAGCTGAAGTAAAGGAGAGGCAGTACGAGGACCAAGAGTTGGTCGAGTTGAGGGAGCGAGTTTCGCAGCAGAAGAAGCCGTTGTTAGAGCTCAAGGGAGATAGGGTTCTCAGGTATATGGGTTGTTTGTGTGTTCCAGATGTAGCAGGGCTACGAGACAGGATTATGTCAAAGGCACATTATTCGTGGTACTTTATTCATCCTGGGTCGACGAAAATGTATCATGACATTAAGGATGTGTACTGGTGGAACGATATGAAGAAGAATATTGCTGAGTTTGTCGCATAGTGTCCTAGTTGCCAGCAGGTGAAGGTAGAGCACTAGAAGCCCGGAGGGCTAATGCAGACTATAGAGATCGCGACATGGAAATGGGAGGCGATAAACATGGACTTTATCATGGGTTTACCTCGTTCTCATCGTAAGTTCGATTCCATATGGGTGATAGTCGATAGGCTCACGTAATCAGCTCATTTTCTACCGGTCAGATCTACATATACAACATAAGATTATGTAAAGTTATATATTAAGGAGATAGTACGGCTACACGAAGTACCAGTAACTATTATATCTGATCATGGTGTCCAATTTACAGCACATTTTGGCGGTCATTTCAGAAAGGTCTAGGGGGTCAGTTGAATCTCAGCACAACTTTTCATCCACAGACTGATGAACATGTCGAGCGCACAATTCAGACGCTCGAAGATATGTTACGAGCATGTGTGTTAGATTTTGAAAGAAGTTGGGATGAACATTTACCTCTTATCGAGTTTGCATATAATAACAGTTACGACTCCAGTATCTAGATGGCAACGTACGAGGCTTTGTATGGGCGTAAGTACAGATCTCTTATAGGGTGGTTTGATGTTGGAGAATCTGGGTTACATGGGACAGACCTGGTTCAGCAAGCCGTGGAGAAAGTAAAGCTTATCCGGGAGCGACTATTGATAGCCCAGAGTCGTCAGAAGTCATATTCTGACGTGCGGCAACGAGACTTAGAGTTTAGGGTTAATGACTGGGTATTCTAAAGGTGTCACCTATAAAGGGTGTGATGAGGTTTAGCAAGAAAGGCAAGCTTAGACCACGGTATATTGGGCCTTATAGGATCATTCAGAGAGTGGGCCAAGTAGCTTATGAGTTAGAATTGCCTTCGGAATTGGAGTCTGTCCATCCAGCTTTTCACGTATCTATGTTACGGAAGTGCATTGGCGATCCTACCCGAGTGGTGCGCATGGATGATGTACAGATTATGGAGGACTTGTCATACGAGGAAATTCCGGTTGCCATCCTAGACCGACAAATCCGCAAGCTATGGAATAAGGAGGTAGCCTCCGTAAAGGTTTTATGGAGAAGCAAGAATGTGGAAGAGATGACGTGGGATGCGAAGGAAGAAATGAAGTCTAAATACCTCTACCTATTTCAAACTGAAGATATGACTCGAGGTGGGATACCTCAGCATAGCTCTATTCAGGCTAGAAGGTCATCAGGTAAGCTCTTATTTTTGACTTTCAGAATTTATAATGGACAGCTCTGTGAAACCAAGTGTTGCTAATTATAGACATTGGTCATGTGTGGCATGTATAGTATGTTTTCTGGCTGCGTACAAGTTGGTTTTAGTCTATTGCATGGAGGAGACTCTGGCAAAATTTTTCCAAAGTCTCTAAGAGTAAACATTCGAGGATGAATGTTTCTATTTGGTCCAGAAATGTTACATCTCGCATTTTCGTACATTAAAGTTTCGTCTTCAGTTAATTGACGAAGACTCGGGGTGTGATTTCCTTGAGGATATAAGCATTTATGCTATTTATAACAAGCTATAAGTAAGTGCCGTGAAAGATAAAGGGTAAACGAATCAAAGAAAATGAGTTTCGTTGAAGGTTGTTGATTTGGGATAAAATACGGTACGAGCCATAATACCCGGTATTTATGGACTAGTGTCATACAATGTAGAACATGACCATGATAGTAAGGTGTACAAGGTATGTTAAAAGTGAATAGTATTTTAAGTAAGTTGAGATAATTCTTAATTATATGGGTAATTGATTAATTATTAGGTAATAAAAATTACCTAGTTAATTAAGGAGTTGTGGGTGATTAATTAAAGAATGTGGTTAAGACAAAAACCCACGTGACAGCAAACCAATCCAAAATTCATGACTCTTAAGTCATTAGAATTAGGTGGCAATTAAAGGGGTTATGTGGTTAAGCGGGACCCACACCCAATTCAACTTACTTATAAAACCTTTCTAACTTAAGTAACTAAGAATCTTCGACAATTCAACTTATGTAAGTAACGTGACAATCTTCAACAGTTCACTTACTTATAAGACCACCCTAACTTACTTATAAATCACACCTAAGTAACGTGAAATCTTCAACAATTCAAAGAAAGATACATATCTTTCAACAATTCAAAAATAGCAAAGACTCTAAGTATGGTGCAATATGAAACAACGTAATCTTCAACAAGGTACGGATCTTTAATAATTCAAACAAAGATTTCATAACATCTTAAGCAACGTGAGATTTTGTAATTTTAAGGGAGTACGGTGCAATCCTTCTCCAGAATATCATATAAAACTTTACCTACTCCAGGTATGTTAAGTCTAAGTCCTTCCTTCATTTTGGCAGGATCTCGTAATTACATGTGTTTGATAATGAGGCATAAAGAGAAGTTCATACTCCCGAATTTATATACATTATCCTAGTCTCATAAATTACAGTATTCTTCTTATCGGAACTTCATATTTAATTGAGTATTGTCTTCTTTCAGTCAAGAGAGCGGAGAGCCTATATATACAATATTACAGTATTTTCATTAACATCGAGCTATAATCGATAGGCAGGCCCCTATTGGGCAACCTCTGATCAGATGATAAGTTAGATATCGAGCCTACTGTGGCCGAGCGCCTATGAGCGAGCCCAGCTAGCCGAGATACATAACCTAGTATGGTCGAGCACCTATGAGCGAGCCTACTACGGAAGAGTAATTGTATATATACCGAGCCTTATAGCACAAGATATCTATTTTACTTACTATATTAAGATAGTCGAGTCAGTATCAGTAGGTAAGCATATCTTCAGATTATCTTTGACTCCCAGTTACTTTAAGTTATTATATTATCAGTTCAGTTTCAGCTTTCAGTTATTCTATTGCCTTACATACTCGGTACATTATTTCGTACTAACGTCTCTTTCTCTGGGGACGCTGCGTTTCATGCATGCAGGTTTAGACAGACAGATGGGTAGACCTCCTCAATAGGTGTTGCTCGAGTTCAGCTTTATCGGTAAGCTCCACGTCCTTCAGAGTTGTCGGGTCTAGGAGTTTTATTTACATCTTGTGTATATGTGTATATAGGTTATGAGTAGGTTGGGGCCATGTTCCAATCACGGTCAGTAGAGGCTTGTAGACATAACGTGTTAGTTAGTGCAGCATGTTGGGCTTGTAGGCCTTGTATGTATATTTTGTTGGTTTGTCAGCTGTAGTAGTTATGACGGCCTTGCCGACCCAACTTTATATTGATGTTTAGTCATCTTTGGTATCCATTCAGTTTTATATTTTGCTTCGCAAATTGTCTTGCAATGTGGCCCATGGACAAAGTATGACATTATATGTTCAGATTCCCTTAGTCTCAAGTTGGTACGCAAGGATAGGTGAGGCACCGGGTGCCGGTCTCGCCCCCAAGGTTCGGGGCGTGACAAGAAAGTTGGTAAAAATACTAAAAGCACTAGTTCTATTTACTATGACATTTTAGGATTTCTTATGTTTACCGTAAATGAATGGGTAAATGTTGCCTGTCAAGGAAAAAAATGAAATGATTCTATGGTTGGTGATATTCCATAGTTTCCTTGAAGGAATATCTTATTTTCTGCTCTTGTTATTCTTTAGTGGATTTCTAAATTGAGGCGTTATGTTCTTGGAGTACCAATTATACTTGTTAGAACAAAGCGAGGATAGTATTTCCTATTTAGTCTAGTTTCATTGTTACTCATTAATTGTTTAGTTTTCTTAGTAATATCTCTATTTGTATTAGACCTCCGGGCTTCTAGTGATCTACCTTCACTTGCTGGCATCTAAGACACTGGGAAACAAACTCATTAATGTTCTTCTTCATATCGTTCTACCAGTACACATCCTTAATGTCTTGATATATCTTCATTGACCCAGGATGAATGGAGTACCACGAATAATGTGCCTCAGACATAATCCTATCTCGTAGCCTTGCTACATCTGGGACACACAGACGACCTATGTATCTGAGAACCCCATCTTTCTTAAGCTCTAACAGCGGCTTCTTCTGCTGCGGAACTCGCTCTCTCAACTTGACCAACTCTGGGTCCTCTTACTGCCTTTCCTTTACTTCAGCTATGAGAGATGATTTTGGAGTGTTTTGCAGTACAACTCTACCATTGTCAGAATCTACTAACAGAACCCCCTAACAAGCCAACTGATGAATCTCTCTAACTAATTCTCTTTTCTCAGCCTCTACATGTGCTAAGCTACCCATAGATCGGCAACTTAAGGCATCAGCTACACCTTTAGCTTTTCCTAGATGATAGAGAATATTAACGTCGTAATCTTTCAACAACTCTAGCCATCGCCTCTGTCGCAAATTCAACTCCTTTTGCTTGAAGATATATTGCAGGCTTTTATGATCTGTAAATACATCTACATGAACACCATATAAATAATGCTTCCATATCTTAAGTGCATGGACAACCGCAGCTAACTCGAGCTTGTGGGTCGGATAATTCCTCTCGTGCTTCCTTAATTGCCTTGAAGCGTACGCAACTACTTTCCCATGTTTCACCAGAACACATCCTAACCCGAAACCTGAGGTATCACAATACACATCATAACCATTTGGACCCTCTAGAAGTGTTAGAACTGGCGCTGTGGTCAACTTGTTCTTAAGCTCTTGGAAACTCCGCTCGCAAGACTCTGTCCACTAAAATTTAGTTGCTTTCTATGCCAGCTTCGTCAATGGTACCAAAAGGGAAGAACAACCCTCTACGAACCTCCGATAGTAGCCTGTGAAGCCTAGAAAGCTACGAACCGTTGTCAGAGTGGTAGGTCTAGGCAAGGATTTCACGGCCTCAATCTTCTAAGTGTTTACATATATACCTTCATTGGATACAATATTCCCCAAGAATGCTACAGACTTCAACAAGAACTCACATTTATTAAACTTAGCATACAACTTACGATCACGGAGGGTTTGGATTATCGTCCGTAGGTGGTGCGCATGCTCTTCCTATGAACGTGA
Organism: Nicotiana otophora; assembly: GCA_000715115.1. Classification (NCBI taxonomy): domain Eukaryota; kingdom Viridiplantae; phylum Streptophyta; class Magnoliopsida; order Solanales; family Solanaceae; genus Nicotiana; species Nicotiana otophora. The sequence goes on from AWOL01S0025340.1 coordinate 30,408, forward strand.
ATAAACCAGAATATCATCAATAAATACTAACACGAACATATCTAAAAATGGCCAGAATACGCTATTGATCAAGTCCATAAATACGACAGGTGCATTTGTCAACCCAAAGAACATGACAAGGAACTCAAAGTGCCCATATCGGGTTCTTAGGTTGTCTTCGGAATATCTTTCTTCCAAACTCTGACCTGGTGGTACCCCGACCTCAAATCTATCTTTGAAAAGAATCTAGCCCCTGCTACTGATCAAACAAGTCATCTATCCTTGGAAGTGGATACTTATTCTTAATAGTTACCTTGTTCAGCTACGTATTATCGATATTTATCCTCAGCGAGCCATCTTGCTTCCACACAGACGGTATTGGTGCACCCAAGGTGAGGTACTGGGCCTGATAATACCTTTATCCATCAAATATTTTAACTACTCCTTCAACTCCTTCAATTCAGCATGTGCCATTCTATACGGAGGGGTGGATGTTGGATGAGTTCCCAAAAGCAAATCGATGCTAAAATCAATCTCTCGATCAAGAGGAATACCTAGAAGCTCATTTGGAAACACATATACGTACTCTTTGACTATTGGAATAGACTGAAGCATAGGTAGCTCGGCACATGCATCTCTAACTCGCACAATATGATAAATGCACCATTTTACGATCATTTTCCTCTCTTTCAGATAGGAAATAAACCTACTTCTGGGTGTCGCTGTATTACCTACCCATTCAAGGACTGGCTCACCCAGAAAATAAAATCTGGATACCTTTGCTCTGCAATCAACTGTCGCATAGCAAGCTGCTGACCAGTCCATACCCATGATAGTATCAAAATCCATCATCTCTAGCTCAACTAGATCGGCTGATGTTTGACGACTACAAACTGTCACCGTACAACCTCGGTAAACCCGTCTAGTAATAATCAGTTCTCCTACCGGTGTAGATACCTCAAAAGGATCGCATAGTATTTCAGTCACTACACCAAACTTCCTCCCGACAAACGGGGTAATATACGATAAAGTAGATCCTGGGTCTATCAAGGCATAAGCATCATAAGAGCAAATGGTCAATATACCTGTCATAACGTCTGGGTAAGACTCCTGGTCCTATCAACCTGCTAAAGCATAGATACGGTTCTGATTACCGCCTGAACTGGAACCTCTACCTCTGCCTCAACCTATACCAGTCGAAGACTGAGACTCACGCCCTAAAGGATACACAGACATAGATGATCATGTTGCTGAACTCGTTGGCTGTGCCATACCCCCAGAATCTCTATTTCGAAAATCTCGTATCATATGCCTCGGACGCCCACTGTATAACAAGAGTCAAAACCAGGTCGGCATTATCACAGGTGTTATCTACCATAGATGTCACACTGCGACGGAAATGACCATGTTTGCCCTGAACCTTGCTGTTGCTACAAACCCGACACCTGTGAGCACTCTCTTGGTCCTGACTGAGCATATCGGTCAAACATGTAACCCTGTAAATGAGGCGGTGAAAGCCTAGGTGGCCGTCCAAAGTACCCTAGGACTGCTCCTGATACCTGGAAAATCTCATCTTCTTACGTTGCCCTTGCTAACTCCTCTCTGTACCTTGCTACCGATGACTTCCCTTATCTATATTCTAGGAAAATGCCTGAATCCAAGAGATATCCATACTATCTTCTAATGCAGCGGTGGCACATGCCTCGGTCAACTCTGGAGCCAAACTTGCTATAAACATGTGGATCATGTCTCGCATAGTAGCAACTATTGATGAAGCATATCTGGTCAATGAGTCGAAACGGAGACTATACTCTCGAACGCTCATATTGCCCTGCTTGATGTCTAGAAACTGATTGAATCAAACCTGTCGGATCTCCAGCGGTAAGTACTGGTCAAGGAAGGCATCTGAAAACTTCTCTCAAATAGCTAGTGGTGCATCACGTTCCCTGGACCTCTCCCATCCCTCGTACCAAAGGACGGCTATATCTCGGAGTCAAAAAGTTGCTAGCTCAACTGACTCTTTCTCTAAGGCATGCATAACCCGAAAGATCATGTGAAGCTGATCTATGAAATCATGCAGGTCCTCCCTCTGATCTGTCCCGGTGAACTTTGGGGAACTCATGGAAATAAACTCTCGGACCCTTGATCTCCCAGACCCCTCAGAACATCATGCACTAGCTGATGCCCTAGCATGTTGCTGGGTAGCTACCAATTATGTCAACAAATGCACCGCACTCCTCAAGTCCTGATCTAATGGAAGTGGATGGGAACTGGATGTGCAGTATTCCTAAGAATCTCCTCAGGTGGTGTAGGAGCTGGTAATGGCTGGGTAGGGGTCTCGCCCTAGGCCTCAAAATGGGCCCCATCTACTAGGGGTACCCTGCTGGTCCCCTCACCCGCTGCTGTATGACTCCTCTGACTAGCCGTAGTCTTTCTAGTGACCGTCATCTCTGTATGCAAACATCAACACGTACGTTTAACTCAAATATCCAATAACTCAGTTCTACAGCACGATTTAGATTTGAAAGAAGGGTAACCAACTCCTAAATGCCCTGTAGTTCCCTATTTATATAATGTGGTGCACAACACATCTATAAGTTTGTCACGCCCCAAACCTAGGGGCGCGACCGGCACCCGGTGCCTCACTAAACTGAGCGTACCAACTTGAGATTGAGGAACTCTGAACATACAATGTCTTACTTTGGCCATAGAGCCACATTGCAAGACTATTTGTGAAACAAAATATAAAACTGAACGTAAACTAGATCTGAGTGGACAATAATATAAAGTTGGGCCGACAAGGCCGTCATAACTACTATAGCTGATACAAAAATAAAAATATACCTACAAGGCCTACAAGCCCAACATACTGCACTAACTGACAGAATATGTCTACAAGCCTCTACTAATGGATATAATGTGGTCGGAACAAGGCCCTGACCTACTCATAATATATATACATATATACACAATGTGTACCCAAAACCCTAGACCCAGCAACTCCGAAGGACGCAAAGCTTACCGATCAAGCTGAACACGGACAATACCTATGGAGGAGGTCTACTAGTCTGTCTATCCGAACCTGCATGCTTGAAATGCAGCGTCACCGAGAAAGGGATGTCAGTACGAAATAATGTACCGAGTATGTAAGGCAATAGAATAATCGAAAGATAAAACTAAACTGATAATATAACTGCTGAAAGTAACTGGGAGTCAAAGATGGTCTGGAGATATACTTACCTGTTGATACTGACTCAACTCTCTCAATATAGTAAGTAAAATATATGTTCGACCCTATATGGCATGGAAGATGTAACTGCTCGGTCGTAGTAAGATCCCTCATAGGCGCTCTGCTATAATAGGCTTGGTATCTTGGCCATTCTAGGCTCTCTCATAGCCTCTCGACCATAGTAGGCCCGATATATAACTTACCATCTGATCAGAGGTTACCAAATAGGGCCTGCCCACCGATTATAGCTCGATAGTGGTAAAAATACTGTAATACTATATATATATATATATATATATATATATATACTCTCTGCTCTTTTAGATGAAATAAGACAATACTAAACTGAATATGAAGTCCCGATAAGGGAGAATACTGTAACTTCTGAGACTAGGATAATGTGAATAAATTCAGGAATACGAACTTCTCTTTATGCCTCGTTATCAAACTCATGTAGTTACGGGATCATGCCAAAATGAAGAAAGGTTTAGCCTTAACATACCTTATCACAATATTT
>AWOL01S0025340.1:35425-61933 GCA_000715115.1 Nicotiana otophora
GACTCGTCTACAAGCCTCTATAAATAGCGGAACCGTATCATGGTCGGGACATGGCCTCGACCTACCCATCAAACCTATATATATAAAATGGACTACAAGGTCTAGACCTGGTAACTCCGAGGAAGTGGATCTTACCAACCAAGCTGATGCTTGACTCTATTTGCGGGAAAGGTCTATCCAACTGTCTATCAGGACCTGCAGGCTTGAAATGCAGCGACCCCAGCAAAAGGGACATCAGTACGAAACAATGTACCGAGTATGTAAGAAAAATAGAATAACTGAAAGCTATAACTGAACTGATAATAAAATAACTGAAAGTAACTGGGAGTCAAAGATAATCGGAAGATATGCTTACCTACTGATACTGACTCAACTCTCTCAATATAATAAGTAAAATAGATGTACGACCCTATAAGGCTCGGTATATGTAACTGCTCTATCGTAATAGACTCGCTCGTAGGCCCTCTATCATACTTGGCTATGTATCTCGGCCATTCTGGGCTTGCTCATAGGCACTCGACCATAGTAGGCTCGGTATATAACGTACCATCTGATCAGAAGTTGCCCAAAAAGGGGCCTGCACGTCGATTATAGCTCAATGGTGATGAAAATACTGTAATATTATATATATATATATATACACCCTATGCTCTCTTGACTGAAAATAGACAATTCTTAACTGAATATAATGCCCTGATAAGGGATAATATTGTACCTTATGAGGCTAGGATAATGTACATAAATTAAGGAGATTTAGCCCATTTAGGCATTTCATCAAGCACTTGGTGTGCAATTCGACTACAAGGTTCCTATAATGGATTTCCTTCATCCCACTTCCCATCGTTCACCCATTTTAGTTCAACAACCACCCCACAACCCTTGTTTGTACATGCGTGCCCAAGGAACAACTCCCGCACCTAAGAATTATACTTCTAATTACATGCTTTCAGTCCAATCCCGAAATTCAGGGCTAGGGATTAGAATCTTACCTCTTAGATGAAGACCTTGTGAGTTCTTCCCTTGAATTCCCAAAGCTTGAGCAAGAATTTGAAGTATGGAGATGCTAGTGCTGCCCTTCCCTCCCTCTCTCTGGCTCCCTTCCCCTCTCACTAAAATACCAGATGTTTGCCTTCTAAACAAGCCCCAATGGCTTTTAATCAAAATGGGTCGGGTTATAAAAATACAAAATGGACCGTCCAAACTCAGCTATGCGGTCACAGAGTGCACCGTATATCAGGTCTGCGTCTTGCAAAATATACCGGAAAAATGGCCTCAAAAACTGGGTTGATCGGGTTGGGTTTATGGTCGCATATTGCACCGCGAAATCTCCTTCTGAAATGTTTTCATGATGAATCCACGATGGAAGTGCGGCCCGCAAAATGATTATGCGGTCACATAGTGGACCGCAAAATGACCTCCAAAAATTGGCTTTGTTACTGTTGCGCTCTTCGGCAGATTTGCGGTCCAGGGAGTGGTTCTGCAGTCGCATAGTGGATTGCAGAAATGCCATGTTCTGTCAAAATTATTCCCCAACGCACTGCACAACCCAAATAGTCTGTACCACGACGAGCAAGCTCGCCGAAGATTATCTACAACCCTCAAACACGTTAGCCCACCTTGGCACCACGAAACCCCGGGTTCGAGGTAAAATTTTACTGGCCTTATGATAAGTTGGTATTTTACCAAATTATCTCATCTTTAAGCTTAGATGTTTGCTATGTTTCATTGATAAAATCGTGTGTTTAATATCGTTTACTTCTATTTTACAGGTTCTATATGATTTAGAAGTTATCATGGAGAAACTAAGTGAAAACTAGTCAAAAGTGGCCTCAGATGTCGCAATTGTGACATCAACTTGGCAAATGCGAAGTGTCAGCAAAGATAGCATAAGTCGCAATTGCAATGGAGGAATCGCAAATGCGAAGTCAACCAGACAAGTCAAGCTTCACAAATGCAAGTTGAGTATTCAGGGAGGAGGTGAATGCGACTGAGTCCGACAGTGAGGAGAGCACTTGATGCAGTATTCAGGGAGCACTTTCCACCATTTTACTCTATTTTGTTTTGTTACATTGAGGGCATTGCAACATTTCTAGTTAGGGGTGTCTTCTTGTGTAACTGTTGATATGGTAGATTAATATTTATGTTTACTAGCTTCTTAAATTTTTATTTATATATATAGTATGTTTTATTGACTTGATGTTTATTAGCTTCCTGATATTTGTTTTAGAATCAGTATATTTTATTTTGTTGGCAATATCCTAGGTTTTCTTTGTACCACGTTTCTTTTCCCCGATGATAGATAGCTAGGCGACTTTCTTAGATATAGTTTTTGTTCATTTAGGAAGAATAAGTAAGTTGGGGTTTGTGCCCATTGGCTAATTTGTGGCTTACTTGGGACCAACATGATTTAAACCTCGGCATATGAATTATTGATCGTTGCAAAAGAAAAATAATTGAAGTAAAGATCATTGTCATGACTTTATACTCTATTTTTGGCTATTTGATTCATCAAATAGTCTCTTAGGTTATACGTGACTTCTTTGAGTTCATTGGTTTAAATTGGATTTTGGATTTGTATTGTACTTCATGTGTGGTGAAATTTATTGTAAGTTCTTTTGCATTATTTGTAGTCTAGAACTTGCTCGGAATGTGCTTCAAGGTAAAATCCTAGACTTTGTTTGAAAAATAATGCTATGCCTTCCTTGGACCGTTATTATGCCTTATTTCCTACTCTTGCATATTTTTCCCAGTCAAGCCCTTCTGAGCCTTTAAACCTTTTCTTTGGTAACCATGTTATAAGCTTTAACCCTTCGTTCTTTAGCAATCTATATTTTGGCATCCTACCTTATACCATAGTTTGTTGAGAAATTTAGATTTATCTAAGTTTTACATCTAGTATCCCAAAGAGTTGTACCAATTAGTTTATTAATAAATGAAGTATGTTTTTTCCAATTATTTTCTTTACATTACTTGTGTATTATTTCTTTTAATTAATTACTTCATCCTATTAGAATCACTTACTTAGGCCTTTTATTCTCTTAAAAATGGATTAAATTTCATGCTCGCTTAGAAGAATTATCTAATAAATCTCAAATAGTCTATAATTAGGCCGGGAATCACAGTAGGGACCTAGAAGAGTGCCTAACACCTTCTCTTCGAGGTAATTTGAGCCCTTACCTGATCTTTGGTGATATAGACTAGTTCAACAGAGTTATTTATGAATAGGTTCCATAACACATCTTAAATACCGTTAGGTGCTGACTCTTCTCTTTTAATCTCATTTAAAAGGCTTGTCACGTGTAGAAACCAGCTTTTGCGAGCAAATGGAGCGCGGCAGCATGGCGAATCTGCTGGGGATATACTTAGGCTTTACCATAGCAAATTTTTGCTTGTGTGGGATTATTTATTGAATTTCTTTATTTGACTTCTTTCATGCACCTCCCTTTCCCTGTCCCTTTTACTTGTTACATCATAAAATTCCCTTTCCTCTCTCCTTTATTTGCTTTATTAATTTAATCATGCTTTTGAATTTTATGAACCATGCTAACTATTTCCCTTGTCTTTTCTTTTCCTTTCTTCTCTAACTTATTTTTATCGTATTATTAAATACCGTATTTATGTGTTTTTCATCATGTAAAATTACTTGACTATGTGTTATCGCTTTTTGCATAAGTATGCTTTCAACATCATATATCACTCGTGCCTTTTATCAACACAACGGCACTTGATGAGTGTCCGCGCTTTTCGAAAATACCCTTTTAAATTTGAAAGGATTATTAGTGATACACTAGTCGATCAGCGGTGCATTCGACGGTCCCGTGCCTTTCCCTCTCAAGTTATCCACTTGAGAGTACCGATTTAGACACCTTTGAAACCTACTCTGATCGAAATGTTGTATGCATCATGTTAAAACTAGGATGGATTAAATACATGTGGAATGTTAAATCCATCTAGATGAACCTTGTCCGAAGTCCAAAGGGATCTCTACAATCTCGAGGGATACATTCATACTATGTGCATTACTTAGAGAAAATATCTCAACATGTTAACCATTGTCGCTTAACTAATCAAATCAGGAGAGGGTCGGGATAACTCTTCCTTTTTAATGCAGAAAATGAAGCACGACATTTCTAGGTTCGGTATTGTAAAGAAAATTCCACCCAAGTTGATTGATTGGTGGAACGAACTCCCTCGGTGTGATAGGAATCATGCGAGAAGGATACTAGGTAACTTTCCATCCCTGATGGACATTCGGCCAAGCAGGGAATTGATCGAGACTGCTACTATATTTTGGGATGAGAATGGGCCGTCTTTCAATTTGGAAACATGGAGATGACCCCGCTCTTGGAGGAAATTGGATGTTTTGCTAGACTCCCCTGAGATAGTCCACGTTTGTTGGTACCGAAAAATCATACACCTCGCGATTTTCTAAAAATATTTGGGATCAAGAAGAATGATGAACTAGGCTGTATAAAGAAGTCTTACATTCCCTTCGACTTTATGTATGAACGGTATGGACATAACAAATCATACATGTTGTATCATGAAGAATTGGTCATCATTTCTGTTGGATGGATTAATCATCGCGTTTATGTCTTCATTGCATGTTTCTTGGGGCTGCTGAACTTCCCGATGCAAGGAGGCAATACAAGCATAGGGCAGGTTACCTTGAAGGGAGCAACCCGCTGTTGCAAATACGGTTAATAAAGCACCTCTAAAAGGGCGACTACCGTCAGGATTTCCTTCGCAGTGCAGGAATAATTATTTTTCCAGCCACCACCAAAAGAAGATGACCTTTGCTCTTGAAAGGTTTGGAAGGACCACAAATGCTCAAGGATGGGTACACTTCCTCAGCAATCTGACTGATGAACAGATACACTGGATGTTCAAAAAGTTTCTAAGAAAGGAGTTCGTAATACGATCCAAGAAGGCCACTCATTTGGTGTTGATTAGATTGTGAGGTATATATCATTATGCTCCCATAAGAGTAATGAGACAGGCTGGAAGAAAGCAGGTTATACCATATGTAGCCAACATGACACAATACAAGGAATATTTTAAGGTGGACGTCGTACCTTTCAAGTTCAAAGCTCATCATATGTGCAATGAGAAAATCATTGTGGAAGAAAAGACCATAGTGCGCGATAGGTATCATGTTGTACACATCTACTATTACATTCCGTGGCTAGAAGATGACATAATCGGGGATGTCAAATCGGGTATCAAACTAAAAGGAAGGATCATAAATGAAGAAGCTGAAGCTCAGGTAAAATACAAAATGATGCGCAAGAGGATCTTTGAATCTGAAGCGAAGCACATGGAGAAACACAAGACAAATATTGGAGCAATAAGAGAATGGAGAGAAAAAGCAAGAAAAACAGAGAGGTTGGAGTATTTGCAGCAGGGATAGATGGAATTGGAGGGGAAAATGAGGAAATGACTCTGGGACCGCCGGGGTATTGGTTATGATGAAGATGGAAAGCTAGCAATGGCCTACCTGTTGTTTTCCATGCGCAACCTTGGGAACATGACCAAAGAAAGAAAGAAAGCAAGACATGGAGAATGTCCATCCGAGATAAAGTAGATTAAGAAATTTTCTTTAGTGTTTTATAGTTAGATCTTGTTTTAGAATTGATGTAATAATGCTTTCTGCCACTAGTGACTCTATTTTATTATTTTGTTTAGTAATAGATTGATTTGATTTATTTCGCGTTAATGGGATAAAATAATTTTTGCTCAAATTTCTCCAAGTTTAGTTGTCGATTAGGCCTACCTGTGGATCATTGAATGCCTTATGTGCTATCTATTTAAATACCGCAAGGCTCTTTTATTTTTACCTTACTGACTTGGCTACCATTTGTTTTTCTTTTCTTTTGATTATTCCCATTCCCAAAGGTTAGTTCGTGCACTCTGGCAACATCAACATACCACACCCGATCTAGAGGTCATCCGCCTCCTCCCCCTCCTAGGAACATCAAAACAAGGGTAAAGGGAAGATAGATAACTTAAGTGGAAACGGGAAAGACAATGCTCCTTTGGTAGACAATGTAGAAACTTCAGATGGAAAAAGTACACCGGGGAATAATGAGTTGGTTCTACGATTAGAGCATAATATTATTGAATTGCAAGGCGAACTAGAGCAGGTCCGCAACCTCACCAACATGTCCCTCACCATAAATGTTCCTGGTATCAACCACCAAAATGCTACTACTTAAAATCCACCACAACCAGAATCCACAACCCTAGAAATTGCAACCTCAATCTCCACAAATTCCCCCTACGACTCAACAGTAACAGAACTCCTACACTCCCATAAAAGCTGAACCCTCCACCATTACAAGTTCTGTAACAACACCATCACAACACAAATCAATACCTACAAACCTCCACTTACCCCTCTTCTCAAACGACACCACAACCTACCGACGATCCACTCCAGGCATCCATCAACAATCATCCATATCCCAGAGTCCCTGGTACCCACCAAAGCAATCCCATATACGTAGAAACTCTACCATACACACAACAACAAACCCTATAAACATCAGAACCCACTGAAAAGGATCTTTTCATTAAGAATATGGTTGAGGAGTTGAAGAAGCTATTTGGAAGGGTCTAAAGTGTCAAGGGAGGAAAGAGTATTGAACGCTTCAATTATGAAGATATATGCATTCAACTAGATGTTGAAATGCCCGAGGGTTACAAACCTCCGAAGTTCGAGAAGTTTGATGGTACTAGTGATTCCAAAGCATTCAACCACATGTTGAACTGTCCGAAGGTTAAAAATCTCTAAAGTTCGAGATGTTTGATAGTATTGGTGATCCCAAAGCACACTTCAGAACTTATTGTGACAACCTCATGAGTGTGGGTAAAAACGAGCAAATCCGTATGAAATTTTTCATGCACAATCTTACAGGAGATGCCTTGTCATGGTATTTCAGTCAGAACCCAAAGAAATGGTCTAATTGGGTGAGTACGGCATCTTCTTTTAGGGACACATTTTGATTCAACACGGAGAATGCACCATATGTGTTCTATATCCAGAACCTCCAGAAGAGGCCCACGAAAACCTTCCATGAATACGCTAAGGTAAGGCCGCCACTGGAGGAAGAACAAATGAATAAGTTCTTCGTGCAAACTCAGGACCCGCAGTACTATGACAAATTGATTGTTATAGAAAACCACAAATTCTCTGACATCATCAAGTTAGGAGAGAGAATTGAATAAGGTATCACGAATGGCATGGTTACCAATTTCGAAGCTTTGTAGGCCACCATTAAAGCTTTGCAGTCTGGTGGTATTTCTAAGAAGAAAGAAGTGGGTGCCATGATGGAAGTCCAAGGGTCAAAATCTCCCCTCACCTATCAAACACCTCCACCAGTATATCATCTCACATCCACCAAAATACCATTATACTGCTAGCACCTACCGACCTACAATACCCAATAGACATACTATCAATCATCCCCACCTGTCCTACAGAATTACCCTAAACCCCAATCCAACTTCAACCATAGACCTCCAAGACAATACACCCCTCTTGCTGAAACAATAGCCCAATTGTATGAGAGACGTAAACTCGCCTGTTATATCACCCATATCCCTGCAGCCTCAATGAAAAGTTTAGCATAATAAATCATCTTCGAAAAACATGTGCATGTCACTCTGGCATGAAAGGACACATGATTGAGGAATGTTGCATGTTGAAAGATAATATTCAAACACTGATTGACATTAAAGAATTATGTTGAAGGAATCTGCACCCAATGTCCGAGAACACCCTCTTCCTGACCATAGGGGTAACGGAGAAAACATGATTGAGACTGATGAAGAATGGGACCAAGAAGGGTCCATCTGTCTTATTCAGGAAGGAGAAACTGACGTGGAATCCCCTATAACACTCTCACCAGTTGTGGTGCAAGCCAAGGCACCGTTCGAAGTTGAAGTGGATATTCCTAAGCCACTGTTCACTATGATGGTAGCTCCATCACCGATGTACCAATCTAATGTTGTTCCATGGGACTATGTGGCTGAAGCAAGAAGAAAAAGAAAGGCTAAGGTGGAAGAAGCGGGCGCCGCTCAAAGAATGACTAGAACAGGAAGAGTGTACACACTAGAGAATCTTGCCCAAAGAGGGACAAGTAAGGAAGACGCATCAAAGAGATCTATTATAGAAACATGTATTGATGATTTGTGGAGAACAGTACAGGCTAAGAAATATTCCAGCATCGATCATCAGAACAAAACCCCGGCCCAAAAATCCACCCTATCACTACTACAAAATTCAGACGCACATAAGAACACCATGATGAAGGTATGGAGCGATGCTTATGTGCTTGTCAGCATCATTAGTGGAGAAGTGGAAAATATGGTGGGACAAGTACTAGAAACGCACAAGATCACTTTCTATGAAGATGAGTTGCCACCAGAAGGTTTGAGTCATGAACGGGCATTTCACATTACTGTGCAATATAAAAACAAGTTTATTGCCCGAGTCCTGATTGATGGAGGTTCGAGTTTGAATATATTCCTTCTAACCACTTTGAGAAGGTAGGGTATATGCATACCAGAGATACAGCTCGGGAGCATGAACATGAAAGCATTAGATGGGTCCCAGAGGGCTACAGTTGGAGAGGTTGATTTGAGTTTGAAGATAGGTCTGACCGTGTTTGATGTCGAGTTCCAGATGCTAGATATCTCCATCACTTATAACTTATTGCAGGGAGGACCATGGATACAAATTGTTGGGGCAGTTGCTTCTACTCTGCATCATGTTATGTTGTTCGAGTGGAATTATTAGGAGGTGGTCATTCACAGAGATGGAAACAATCCTATTTATACCAACCAGATCGTACCAGCAGTTGAAGGCATAAGAAAGTTAGGAGGGGAGACATTCCATAACATCGAACAGGTAAACACATTCGAGAAGGGATGAGGTGGAGTGACAAAGTGTTGAGCATGCTACTTTGGCTAGGGTATGAGCTGGGCCGAGAACTTGGTCCTAAGCTTCGGAGGATAAAATAAATGCTACGGCCACGGACTAAGAATACTACCATCGCTTTTGGGTATGAATACACCATTTAGGAATATCACGAGTGGACGAAACCGTGGAACGGTTCCTGCTATCATCATCCGACAAAGAAAAATATATCAGATTTGTGAAAGAATATAAAGACATCTTTTCCTGGTCCTATGAAGACATGACAGGGTTGAGCACATCCATATTAGCCCAAAAGCTACCTACCAACCCAATGTGTCCACAAGTAATGTGGAAACCCAAGAAATTCAAGCTAGATATGAGTTTGAAGATAAAAGATGAGGTTACCAAGTAGATCAATGCTAAGGTCCTTCGAGTGGTCGAGTATCCGACCTGGCTAGCCAATATCATACCCGTACCAAAGAAAAACGTGATGGTTAGGGTATGCATTGACTACAGAGATTTGAACAGAGAAAGTCCTAAGGATGATTTACCACGGCCAAACATACACATCTTGATCGATAATTTCACCAAGCATGAACTTGAATCGTTTGTTGATTGTTTTGCGGGATATCACCAGATCTGAATGGATGAAGAAGATGCAGAAAAAAGAGCCTTCATCACACCATGGGGCATGTATTGCTATAAAATGATGGTGTTTGGTTTAAAGAATGTCGGAGCTACTTATATAAGGGCCATGACCACTCTTTTTCTTGATATGATATATAAAGAGATCAAGGTTTATGTGGATGATATCATCATCAAATTCAAGAAGAGACTAGATCACATAGCAGATCCGAAATAGTTCTTCGACCGCGTGTGGAAATACAACTTGAAGCTGAACCCTGCAAAATGTGCCTTCGGGGTCCCTGCTGAGAAGCTACTAGGTTTCATTGTCACCCGCCTAGAAATCGAGCTAGACCCGTCAAAGATAAAAGCCATCCAGAACCTATCACTACCAAGGAATAAGAAGGATGTAATGAGCTTCTTGGGTCGTCTCAATTACATCAGCCGTTTCATAGCACAATCGACGGTAATATGTGAACCAATCTTCAAGATACTCAGAAAGAATGCTGCAACAAATTGGACTGAGGAATGTCAAAAGGCTTTCAATAAAATCAAGGAGTATCTGTCAAAGCCTCCTATGTTGGTACCACCAAAGCACGAGAGACCTCTATTTCTGTACCTATTCGTGTTGGACGAAGCATTTGTATTCTTTACTAGAACGCAATTCTCTACGAAGAGTAAGCAATATACTATCTGAATAAGAAGTTCACACCCTACGAAGATTGGTATTCTCTACTAGAATGCACCTGTTGCACTCTGACATGGATAGCCCAAAAGTTAAGGCATTATTTCTGTGCATAAACCACATACCTCATATCGAGAATGGACCCCTTAAAGTAGATTTTTCAGAATCCAATGCCTACTGGAAATTTGGCAAAGTGACAAATACTGCTAAGTGAGTTCGACATCGTCTATGTGACTCGGAAGGCAATCAAGGGGAAAGCATTGGCCGATCACCTAGCATAGAACCCTATGAGCAGAGAATACAAACCATTGAAGACGTATTGTCCCGACGATGAAGTAATATTTAATAGGGGGAGATATTGCCAAAGCATATGATGGTTGGAGAATGTTCTTCAATGGAGCCACAAAGGAGTGGGCATCGGAGTTGTCATAGTATTAGAAATTAGCCAGCACTATCCGGTATCTGCCAAGCTTAGAGTCCCGTGAACCAACAATATGGCAGAATATGAGGCTTGCATTTTGGGACTTAGGTTGGACACTGACATGAACATCCAGGAATTATTGGTAATCGGAGACTCGGACTTGCTAATACATAAGGTACTCGGAGATCTAGCCACAAAGAATACCAAGATATTGTCATACTTACACTATGTGGATGAAGTGATCAAAAGGTCCACAAAGATAGAATTCAAGCATGTTCCCCGAATTTAGAGTGAGTTTGCAGATGCATTGGCCACCATATCTTTCATGATACAACATCTAGATAAGAATTATATCGACCTCATCTCCATATAAATCTACAAGCTTGTGCTCATGCAGAAGAGGAATTTGATAGGAATCCATGGTTTCACGATATCAAGGAGTATTTGGAAAAAGGAGAGTACCCGAAAAATGTTACACATACTCAAAAGCGCAAATTATAGAAGTTAGCTAACCATTTCTTTCACAACGAAGGCATTCTGTATAGAAGAACTCCCGATCTAGGATTGCTAAGATGTGTCAGTCAAGTCCCAAAATCAAGGAACACGACCGGCGTTCAACCGAGTGAACCCGACCGAGCAAGCCTGTTAGATTTTCTTCTACCCAAACTCATCCACGAATGAAGATAATACATATTTTCATTAATTAGACAAAAGGTGTTCATGTTCATAATACCAATTCATTACGAATAGTTCCATTGTTTTTAGTCGTCTTAACTAAAACAAGTAATACAACCACAACATAACGTAGTTTGTCTTTTTCAGCACCAATATACAACCCACACTATATCTACGGATCCTCCATAGATAAAGAAGAGTACAATGATAATGCCAGCAATAAGGCCCCGGCTATACCTCAAACCGAATACATATAGTACAAAAGATACATGACCCCGGAATGAAGTGGGGCTCACCGAGTCAGGTGGGAAGAAGGTGTACTGCTATCACTGATCAATATCTCCTGCTCTGGAACCACCTGCATCCATATAATGATGCAGCGCCCCCGGAACAAGGGACGTTAGTACCGTTGAATAGCACTAGTATGTATAACTAAATAGTCCCTCAATAGAAGGACAAATAATACAAACAAGATTATCATAATATCAATGAAAGCCTTAATTTAGGATCAATATAGTATTCAAATTAATTCTCATATCTCACATTGGGAGATTTTTAGTATCGATATACCATTGTCCATAATACCATTATTCACAAAACC
This sequence comes from Nicotiana otophora, assembly GCA_000715115.1. Classification (NCBI taxonomy): domain Eukaryota; kingdom Viridiplantae; phylum Streptophyta; class Magnoliopsida; order Solanales; family Solanaceae; genus Nicotiana; species Nicotiana otophora. The sequence goes on from AWOL01S0025340.1 coordinate 47,352, forward strand.
AGTACCACCGTACTCTTAGCACGGAGTCCGATCATGACCCGATCGGCTAGGCCATATCATTAGAGACATCAACCACAATTTCTCTCAATATCAATACCACCGCCTTTAACACGGAGTCCAATCACAACCCGATCGGCTAGGCTATCCGTTAGGGACATCGACCACAATCACAATTTCAAATAAATAAATTTCCAGCACAATCACCACCATGTGTGTGGCATGGTGTCCGATCATGACCGGACCGGCTAGGCTGTCTTATTTGAGACAGCAACCTTTTTATATCAATCATCGCATTTCGTATTACTTTCACATCTTTTCATCTCATTGGCACTAATGGCCATAATTAAAAGATCATTCTTGGCACGTTAGCCATATTCAGTATTTCATGCTCATCTTATCAATTTTAATTATCATCATCATCATCAACAACAAATACAATTCAAATCAAGGTGTGTAGTACACATGTGAGCAATTTAGAGTCTAAAGCACATAGAAATATTTCACAAAATTTAGCATAATAGCCTTCATTTGAACATGACTTAAAGTCGAAACATTATTGATGCACATCCTATATTTTAACACATCCTTAATTGGTAACATAACATGAATAAAGCATTTCAGATGCTTGTTGAACATATATCTTTCAACTCAATCTTACTCGGAATAGCCAGTTTCATAATGAATCACTCGGGACTTACATAATTTACATGAATATCGTGGGATTCAATTCTAAGAGAAGAGTTTAGCCAACATACCTCACTTGAGCTTCCTTGAACTCTAAAACGTTCTAGACTTCTTAGGAAATTCAATCTATTATAGAAATATAACAAATTGAATCAAAATTTGGTAGATGATCATGGTTCTAGCTCACTTGAGCATTTCATCAAACACTAGATGTGCATAAGGTTTCAATGTCCTTTTTATGAACGATTCCATCATCCAACAACCCAAGCTTTACCATTTTTAGCTCAAAAATCTTCCTACATCCTTTCATAACACATGCATGTAAAATACACAACTCTCATGCCCAAAAATTACCTTGCTAGTTACACATTTTTAGAAGATTTCGAAATTAGAGTTTAGGGTGTAGAATCTTACCTATAGGATGAAGACCTAGTGAGCTTCCCTTCTAAATCTTCAACAACTTGAGCAAGAATTGAAGAAAATTATTGAAGAACACCTTCTCACTCTAGGGCACTCTCTCTCACTCTAAAATATCAGATTATGGCTCAAAAATGGCCCAAAGAGTGTATTTAACAAAATAGGGTCGGGTTTTAAAAACCCAAAAATGGAGCTCCAGAACAGTTCTGCGGTCACATATGCGACCGTATAATGGATATGCGGACCGCATATCGGTCGCATAATTGCTGATAAAATGATTAAAAAGGCTGTCTGTGTATGCGGTCACTATGCGGTCCGCATAACTATTATGCGATTGCATAATGCACCGCATAACATTTATGCGGTCGCATAGTCGACTGCATAATTGCTTCCAACTGACCCAATTAACTGTCTCACTCTGCGGCCATTATACGGTCCGCAGAGTGAGTCTGCGGTCACATAATGGACCGCAGAAATGCACTATTCCGCCAAAAAATTTCTTTTACTTTCCTGTGCATTGTTCAGCCCAAAAAGTTGGAGCCGCGGCGAGCAGAATTTCTACAATCCTCAAACACATAAGCCTAGTCCGGCACCATGAAACATTATTTTCTTTGCAAATTTTACCGGGCTTTACACTTAAGTTCTTCAAAATTTTCCGGGGTATTACAGTGTCGATGCCAAAGAAGTACCCTGCTCGATGAAATAAATGTCGGGATATGTGGGCCTCAAATGAATGGGTTCATTCTCGCTAAAAAGATACTAAAAGTAGGATATATTTGAATGACTATGGAAACTAACTGCATCAAGTACGTACATAAATGTCACCAGTGCCAGGTACATGCTGACATGATATGAGTGCCTTCTAATGAACTCAATGTGATGAGTTCGCCTTGGACTTTTGCCACTTGGGGCATGGATTTCATTGGACCAATCCAGTTTGCTGCCTCCAACCGACACAGATTTATCTTGGTATCCATTGATTACTCTATCAAATGGGTTGAAGCCTCCTTCTACAAAGCTGTGACAAAGAGAATCATAGCAGATTTTTTCCGAGATCATATCGTCTGCCGATTCGGAGTTCCCAAATCATAGTGGGATTATAAATGCAGTTAAGTGAGCCGCATATGCGAAATCACTGGGGCAGTGTGTTAAAACGAGGGTTTATGTTATTTCTCTCACTCTTAGACTTTTGAAGCTCGGCTAAGGCGATTTTGTTAGGAATTTTGCGATAATTGAATTTTTCCTAGGTGTGAGGTTCGGGGTTGACTTTCTGATTTTGGTTAAAGTTCTTAGCGTTATCATATGGAATAGATTCCTAGAGCTTGTATTGACTATATTAAGTTGTTTTGACTAGATTCGGGTCATTCATAGGCCGATTTATGAGGCAAAGGCTTATTGGGGTATTGATTTGTGTGTTTTGAGGTAAGTAACATTTCTAAACTTGGAATTGAGGGTATATATCCCTGAAACGTGTTACTTGTGTTGTATTGGGGTGACGCACATGCAGTGACAAGTGTATGGGTGTGCACTGGGGAAATCATGATTCAGATTGATTTTTGTACTGTGTTTCTATCAAGTCTTGTTTTATCAATGTAACTACTACTTGTTAGAATAATTAAGTTGTGATTCACGTTAGAAATCATGTTTAGGCTATGTGTTTATTCGGTTGAGACCTAATGGGTCTATTTCTCTTGTTTTAGTTATCTTCTTTAACTGTAATTTTACACTCAATCATGGTTCTTCATTTGCATATCATATCTCAGCCTTTATTGATCATTCATTGTTACATCGCATGTTGTCAATGTTTGGGCTGACTGGTATGAGATTGTGAGCCCTTGAGACTTGAGAGATTGGTGACTGAGAGTGATAGTACTTGGGGATATCACCGTGAAATCATTCATTGACATACATACTTGACATGTAGGCATAAAGATATACCATTCCTCATTCTAGCTGTAATTGACATGTTCTTATATGAGTGTTGGGATTTAATTGTTAAACTTGAAAGCATGTCTAAATATTTGTAATACGAACGAAGATGGTTATGATAATTCCTTTGAGTTACTTATTGTTATTGTCATAACTATTTATGTTATGTCATTATATAGGATTCTGATTGTCTTCTTCTGAGCTCGTCACTACTTCTAGCCCAAGGTTAGTTCTGTTACTTATTGAGTGCATAAGATCGGTTGTATTCATACTACACTCTACACTTCGTGTGCAGATCTAGATGCATCCGGATGTGGTTATTTCTAGATCCATGCTAGTACCTATGTTTAGAGATTTAAAGGTAGCTACTATGATGTCCGTAGATCTTGACTTTCTTTCCTTTATTTTCTTCAATATTGTTTTATTACTCAGACAGTTGTACTATGGATTTGGTTTATGATTGATACTCAGTAGTGCTCATGTTCTCGTTGACAATAGATTTTGGGATGGTTGTAGCAGTATTTCAGTTATTTTTCTAATGTATTTATGGTATTATTTTTTTGCTGTTGAGTAATTGAATCATGTTTACTCCAAATTACATTATTGTGGGTGACTGTTAGCTTTCCTAGCAAGTAGCGTTAGGCATCGTTGCGGCTGGTGGGTTGTGAAAAGTTAGTATCAGAGCACTAGGTTGCTTAGGTCTCATGAGTCATGAGCACATTTAGTAGAGTCTTGCGGATCGGTACGGAGACGTCTTTACTTATCTTCGAGAGGCTGCCGAACTGTTAGGAAACTTGACTTTCTTGCATTCTTATCATGCAGATTTCTTAATTCTAGATTCTGAACCTCTATTCTTCGATTCTCTCACATATGGTGTTGAGCCGGTGGGACCAGCTCAAATACCAGCAGTGCCCATTGTTATCCCTGGCCTTTAAGAGGCCTTGGCCCTAATCTTTACTATATGCAAGAACCTTGCTCAGGCAGTTTCGGTTCCAGTTGCACTAAACTCTTCACAGGCCGGGGAGGTGCCCAGAATTCCGCCGCCCGTACTCCAGAGCAGCAAGCTCAGGGACTCCAAACACAGAGGTACTACCAGCCTAGTCGGTTGTTGTTGCTCGGGCCGAGGTTGGCCCACCTATGAATGATGAGGAGCAGAAAAGACATGACCGGTTTGGGAAGCGTAAGCCTCCAGAGTTTAGTGGGCAAGAGTCAGACGATGCTGAGGACTTTCTAGATAGGTGTCAGTGAATTCTTCGCACAGTAGGTCTTTTGGACACTATAGGAGTTCAGTGGGCAAGAGTCAGACGATGCTCAGGACTTTCTAGATAGGTGTCAGTGAATTCTTTGCACAGTAGGTCTTTTGGACACTATGGGGGTTGCATTTACTACATTTCAGCTTACTGAGGCAGCCTATAGATTGTGGCAGGCTTATGAGTTAATCCGGCCAGTCGGCGCAGTACCACTTACGTGGCATGAGTTGTCTGTTCTCTTCTTAGAGAAATTTGTCCCACAGACTCGCTGGGAGGAGTTACATAGGTAGTTTGAGAATCTATGCCAGGAGGGTATGACAGTGACTCAATATGAGATAAGGGTCGCAGACATGGCTCGTCATGCAGTATGGTTGGTTCCTACTTAGAGGGATAGGATCATGAGGTTCGTTGATGGCCTCAACTATGGCCTACGTTTCAGTTTGACATGAGAGGTAGAGACAGATTTTAGGTTTGACTAGGTGGTCGAGATTGCCAGGTGCTTGGAGTTAGTTCACAGGCTTGAGCATGAGGACCGGGAGGGCAAGGGGCCTCGTGTTTTAGGTGGTTTCAGTGGTACCTCATATGGAGGTTAGTCTCATCACAGCAAAGGTCATCCTTATAGGCCCGCTCAAATGGCTCGTCCGGTCCATCATGGTATCCTCTAGTCATGGTTCATACAGTACTCGTCCGGTTTAGTCATTATTTAGTGCACTCCCAACTCAGAGTTTGTATCGTTCTCCATCAGTTTAGAGTTTGTTAGTATCGAGTTCTTCTTGTGGTTATTCTAGTTATCGAGGTCTGGTTCAGGCACCGCAGTCATCCTTAGATTGAGGTTGATTCGAGTGTGCAGAGTAGGGGTATGTGAGGAGGTATTGTCCCCATCTTACCAGAGCACCCATTCATTAGAGAGGATAGGCTACTACTTCAGCACCAGTTACTGCACCACCCGCTCAGTCAGCTCGAGGTGAGACTTGGGCAGTTCGGGGTCGCCCTAGAGGGGGAGATCGATCAGGTGGCGGTCAGGCTCGATGCTATGCTCTTCCCACTAGGCCATAAGCAGTTGCTTCCGATATTGTGATCACAGGTGTTGTTTTAGTGTGGCACATAGTTGCTTCAGTATTATTTGATCCTGGATCCACTTATTCATATGTGTTATAACACTTTGTTCGTTATTTAGATAATTTTGCATATTCATGTATCTACAGTGGTGGGTGACTCTACTATTTTGGACTGCGTGTATCGGTCGTGTATGGTGACTATTAGGTAATTGGAGACAAGAGTTGATCTTTTACTACTTAGCATGGTTTATTTTGACTTGAGTTTAGGCATGGATTGGTTGTCACCATGTCACGCTATTCTGGATTGTCACGATAAGACGGTGACATTGGTGATGCCAAAATTGCCTAGGGTTGAGTGGAGAGGTTCCCTAAATTATGTTCCTAGTAGAGTGATTTCATACTTGAAGGCTCAACGGATGTTTGAGAATAGATGTTTGGCATATTTGGCCTTCATGGGGGATGTTAGTGTTGATACTCCTATCGTTGAGTCAGTTCCGGTAGTAAGAAACTTTTTGGATATGTTTCCTGCAGACCTGTCCGGCATGCCACCTGATATGGACATTGATTTTGATATTGATCTACTGCCGGGCACCCAACCTATATCCATTCTACCATATCGTATAGCACCAGCAAAATGGAAAGAGTTAAAGGAATAGCTTCAAGAGTTACTTGATAAGGGTTTCATCAGACCCAGTATGTCGCCTTGGGGTGCGTCGGTTATATTTGTGAAGAACAAGGATGGTACTATGTGGATGTGCATTGATTACAGGCAGTTGAACAAAGTTACAATTAAGAACAAGTACCCATCACTGCGCATTGATGACTTATTTCACCAACATCAGGGTGCTAGAGTATTTTGGAAGATTGATTTGAGGTCTGGGTATCATCAATTGAAGATTCAGGATTCTAATATTTTTAAGACGGCATTCAGGACCCGTTATTGTCACTACGAGTTTCTTGTGATGTCTTTTGGGCTGACCAATGCCCCAACAGTCTTTGTGCATTTGATAAATAGTGTATTCCGGTTGTATCTTGATGACATAATGGCGTACTTACACAGCCAGGAGGAACATGAGCAGCATCAGAGGATTGTACTCAGACCTTGAGAGAGAAGAAGTTATATGATAAATTCTCTAAGTGTGAGTTTTGGTTTGACTCGGTGGCGTTCTTGGGTCACGTGGTATCTAGTGAGGGGATCAAGGTGGATCCGAAGAATATTGAGGTAGTTTAGAGTTTGCGTAGATCGTCTTCAGCTACAGAGATTTGGAGATTCTTAGGTTTGGCAGGTTATTATCACCATTTTTGGAGGGTTCTTTGTCCATTGCTGCACCTTTGACAAGATTAACCCAGAAGGGTGCCCCATTTAGGTGGTCTGATGAGTGTGAGGAGAGCTTTCAAAATATTAAGACTACCTTGACCATAACTCCGGTTCTATTTTTGCTGTCAGCATCGGGTTCATATGTAGTTTATTGTGATGATTCGCGGATTCGTATCGGGTGTGTCTTGATGCAGGAGGTTAGGGTGATCATTTATGCTTCATGCCAGCTGAAGCCCATGAGAAGAACTACCATGTTCATGATTTATAGATGGCAGCCATTGTTCACACATTAAAGATTTGGAGGCACTAGCTCTACGGTGTGTCGTGTGAGGTATTCGCAGATCATCGGAGCCTACAACACTTGTTTAAGCAAAAGGATCTAAACTTGAGGCAGCAAAGGTTGTTGGATCTATTAAAAGACTATGATATCACCATTTTGTATTATCCTGGGAAGGCTAATGAGGTGGCAGTTGCCTTGAGAAGAAAGGCTGAGAGTATGGGTAGCCTTGCATATATTCTAGTTAGTGAGAGACTGTTAGCATTGGATATTCAGTACTTGGCCAATCAGTTCATGAGATTAGATGTTTCGGAGCCTAGCTAGAGTCTTGCTTACGTGGTGTCTCGGTCTTCTTTGTATGAGCGCATCAAAGAGCATCAGTATGATAACCCCTATTTGCATGTCCTTAAGGGCACGGTACAGCATGGTGGTGCCAAGGAGGATTCTATTGGAGATGATGGGGTGTTACGGATGTAGGGTTGGATTCGTGTGTCCAATGTGGATGCACTGTGTGAGTTGATTCTTGAGGAGGCCCATAGTTCGCGGTATTCCATTCATCTGAGTGCCGCCAAGGAGTATCAGGATTTGAGTCAACACGATTGGTGGATAAGAATGAAAAAAGATATAGTGGAGTATGTGGCTCAGTGTTTGAACTGTCAGCAGGTAAAGTACAAGCACCAGAGGCCGGGCAGTTTGCTTTAGAGACTTGAGATTCCCGCGAGGAAGTGGGAGCATATTACGATGGATTTTGTTGTTGGCCTCCTATGGGCTTTAAATAAATTCAAAGCGGTGTGGGTTATTGTGGATAGACTGACCAAGTCTGCACACTTCATTCCAGTTATGACTACCTATTCTTCAAAGCAGCTGGCTCAGATCTATATCTGTGAGACTGTTCATCTTCATGGTCTACTGGTGTCCATTAATTTTGATCGAGGAACGCAGTTCACATCGCAGTTTTGGAGAGCAGTACAGCGAGATTTGGGCATACAGGTTGAGTTGAGTATAAAATTCCACTCCCAGATTGACGGACAGTCCAAGCGCACCATTCAGATCTTGGAGGATATGCTATGCACCTGTGTTATGGATTTCGGGGGCTCATGGGATCATTTCTAACTACTTGCAGAGTCTGCCTATAATAATGGCTACCAATCGAGTATTCAGATGGCTCCTTATGAGGCCTTATATGGAAGGTGGTGTCATTCTCCAGTTAGTTGGTTTGAGCCGGGAGAGCCTAGGTTGTTGGGCAATGATTTGGTTCGGAATGCCTTGGAGAAAGTCAAATTGATTCAAGATTGTCTTAGTAGCACAACACAGTCCAGACAGAAAAGTTATTTTGATAGGAAGGTTCGTGATGTTACATATATTGTGGGTTAGAAGGTGTTACTTAGATTTTCTCCCATGAAGGGTATGATGAGGTTCGGAAAGAAGGGCAAGTTGAGCCTACAAGCATGCATTTCCACCTAGTCTATCTATTGTTCACCCAGTGTTTTATGGTTCTATGCTCTGGAAGTATTATAATGATCCGTCACACGTTTTGGATTTCAACATAGCTCAGTTAAATGGGAATTTGACTTATGATGTGTAGCCGGTGGCCATTTTGGACCGACGGGTTCGGAAGTTGAGGTCAAAGAATATAGCTTCGGTAAAGGTCCAATGGAGAGGTCAACCAGTCGAGGAGGCTACTTGGGAGACCGAGCGAGAGATGCAGATCAGTTATCCACACCTATTTGAGACTCCAGTTATGATTCTAGACCCGTTCGAGGATGAACGTTTGTTTAGGAGAGGGATAATGTAATAACCCGGCCGGTCATTTTGTGTATTGTAGCACTGTTACCTTATTTATCGCTCCTTATATGTTCATTATTTTCTATGTAACTTGTCGGGGTGGTTGGTTTGGTCTTAGGGATGTTTCGAAGTGAATTGGGACACTTCGTCTCAAGGTTGGAAACTTAAGTCGAAAGAGTTGACCCGAGTTTTACTTTTGTGTAGACAACTCCGGGATGGAGTTTTGATGGTTCCAATAACTTTGTATGGTGATTTTGGACTTAGGCGTATGCCCGGATATTGATTTGGATGTCCGTAGGTTGGTTTGAGGCTTTTTGGCAAAAGTTGGAAAGTTGAAGGTTTGGAAGTTTGAGAGGTTTGACCGAGAGCTGACTTTGTTGATATCGGGTTCGAATTTTGGTTCTGGGCATTGTAATATGTCTTTTGTATCATTTGGGACGAGTGTGAAAAATTTGAGGTCATTCAGGATTAATTTGATATGTTTCGGATTGGTTTAATAAGTTGGAAGTTCATTAGTTTGGTTTGGCTTGAATTGGGGTGTGATTCGTGATTTTGATATTTTTTTTAATATGATTTGAGGCTTCGACTAAGTTCATATCGTGTTTTAGGACTTGTTGGTATGTTTGGATGGGGTCCCGGGGACCTCGGGTGTGATTCAGATCGAAATCGTATCGTTGTTTGGACTCATGGAAATGCTAAAGCTTCAGGTCTGGTGTAACCGCACCTGCGAGGTTTGGGCCAAAAAAGCGGCTGTCAGTGCGCAGGTGTGAGGATTGGGGAGGTTGTCTGGGAGCGCAGGTGCGTAGGCCTCCACATCTGCGAGTATATAGAAGCAGAAACGAAGCGCAGGAACGCGACAGTAGGCGCGTCGTTGTGTTCGGAGGAGCGGGTTCTGTGTTAGGTAGGAAGTTCCACAAAAATAGAAGATTTAGTGCAGGTACGCTTCCCCAGGTGCGAAGTCTTTTCCGCATATGCGGAAGGCCGGAGGCCATAGAGGAATTGCAAAAGCGTGATTTGGCCGCACCTGCGGGACTGCAGATGCGGTTAAGTGAGTCGCAGGTGCGAAATCGCTGGGGCAGTGTGTTAAAAGGATGGTTTTTATTATTTCTCTCATTTTTGGACTACTGGAACTCGGCTAAGGCAAAGGTTTTGAGGGATTTTGCTACAATTGAAGATGTAAGTGAAGATTCATCACTTTTATTGACAAATATTGATTACCGATTAATTAATACACCTAGTTTATATGATTTTGTAGTAAACTTTGGGGATTTTAGACTATGTTGTTGGGAATGCAAATTGAAGGTTTGGACGTCGATTTGGAGTCGTAATTGAATGATTTTGGTATGGTTGGACTCGTATTGGAATGGGTATTCGAAATTTGTGAGTTTGACCGGGTTTTGGGGTGCTAACCTGGGGTATACCTTTTGGGTTGACTTTCTGATTTTGGTTAAAGATCTTAGATTTATCATATGGAATCGATTTCCTATAGCTTGTATTGATTATATTACATTTTGTTTTGCTAGATTCGGGTCGTTCGAAGGCCGATTAGCGAGGCAAAGGTTTGTTGGAGTACTGATTTTGCATTTTGAGGTAATTAACATTTCTAAACTTTGAATTAGGGTATTTATCCATGGAAAACATGTTATTTGTATTGTGTTGGGGTGACGCACATGCTAGATGATGAGCATGTGGGCGTGCACCGTGAAAATCATGATTCGAGTTGATTTTTATCCGAGTCTTGTTTTATACGTATAATTCCTACTTGTTAGAGTAATTGAGTTGTGATTCACGTTAGAAATCATGTTTAGGCTATATGTTTATTCGGTTGAGACCTAATGGGGCTATTTCTCTTGTTTTGAGTTATCTTCTTTAACTGTAATTTTACACACAGTCATTGTTCTTCATTTCCACATCGTATATCAGTCTATGTTCTTCATTCATTGTTACATCCCATATTGTCATTGTTAATTCGATTGAGAGATTGATGACTGAGATGGGCCTTAGAGCCATGTTGAGAGTGTTATTGCAGATCGGGCTGCACGCTGCAGCAGGCCGTATTGGATTTACTATCATTATTATTATTATTATTATTATTATTATTATTATTATTATTATTATTATTATTATTATTATTATTATTATTATTATTATTATTATTATTATTATTATTATTATTATTATTATTATTATTATTATTATTATTATTATTATTATTATTATTATTATTATTATTATTATTATTATTATTATTATTATTATTATTATTATTATTATTATTATTATTATTATTATTATTATTATTATTATTATTATTATTATTATTATTATTATTATTATTATTATTATTATTATTATTATTATTATTATTATTATTATTATTATTATTATTATTATTATTATTATTATTATTATTATTATTATTATTATTATTATTATTATTATTATTATTATTATTATTATTATTATTATTATTATTATTATTATTATTATTATTATTATTATTATTATTATTATTATTATTATTATTATTATTATTATTATTATTATTATTATTATTATTATTATTATTATTATTATTATTATTATTATTATTATTATTATTATTATTATTATTATTATTATTATTATTATTATTATTATTATTATTATTATTATTATTATTATTATTATTATTATTATTATTATTATTATTATTATTATTATTATTATTATTATTATTATTATTATTATTATTATTATTATTATTATTATTATTATTATTATTATTATTATTATTATTATTATTATTATTATTATTATTATTATTATTATTATTATTATTATTATTATTATTATTATTATTATTATTATTATTATTATTATTATTATTATTATTATTATTATTATTATTATTATTATTATTATTATTATTATTATTATTATTATTATTATTATTATTATTATTATTATTATTATTATTATTATTATTATTATTATTATTATTATTATTATTATTATTATTATTATTATTATTATTATTATTATTATTATTATTATTATTATTATTATTATTATTATTATTATTATTATTATTATTATTATTATTATTATTATTATTATTATTATTATTATTATTATGTGCATCGGTCTGCACGCTGGAGCAGGCCTTATAGGCTTTGATTAGGGCTTAGGCAGGATCTACCCCTCCAGAGTCTGACATACCAGCAATGAGCGCATGCACAGCGATATATACACGTGCTTTGGCGAGGGGCATTGATGTCAGACACCCGTACTGTGCTGAGTGATTGTTTGTGTATGTGATGATGGGACATTGAGACAAATTGTTTGAGTATACTGAGAGTGATAGTACTTGGGGATATCAACGTGAAATCATTCATTGACATGCATATTTGGCATGTAGGCATAGAGATGTACCATTCCTCATGATGGCTGTAATTCACATGTTCTTATCAGTGTTGGGCTTTAATTGTTAAACTTGAAAGCATGTCTAAATTTTTGTAATACGAACAAAGCTGATTATGATAATTTCTTTGAGTTACTTATTGTCATCATTATATATTGTTGTCACTATATTAGATTTTGATTGTCTTCTTATGAGATAGTCACTACTTCAACCCAAGATTAATCTGTTACTTATTGAGTACATGGGATTGGTTGTACTCACACTATACTCTGCACTACGTGTGTTGATCTTGGTGCATCCAAACATGGTGATTTCTAGATCTGTGCTAGTACCTGTGCTTGGATATTTCAAGATAGTTGCTATGACATCCGCAGACCTTGACTCTCTTTCCCTTTATTTTCTTCAGTAATGTTTTATTACTCAGACAGTTGTACTTGGATTTGGTTTATGTTTAATACTCAGTAGCGCTCTTGTACTCGGTGACACAAGAGTTTTGGGATGGTTGTAGCAGTATTTCAGTTATTTTTATCAGATAATTAAGGTACTTTTCTTCTGTTGATTTATTCAATCATGTTTACTTCAAATTTCATTGTTATGAGTGACTGTTGACTAGCCTAGCAAGTAGCGTTAGGCATCGTCGCGACTCCAATGGGAGTTGGGTCATGAAAACAATAAAGTGGCACAATGTATGATGAAACAACATGGCTTTATTCATGTTAGGCCCGACGAAGCCTGAGCTACCCCCACTAATACCCTTTAGTATTGGAAATACATACTCATTATATATTGGATATAGCCTTTGGATATGGTTCAACATGAGGATAACAACTTTTGATAATCTTATTTAATTTTAGGCAAATTGAACACTACTCGTAAGTTGTATGATACATTGAATAAATAGGTAATTGAATATTACTTGATAATTGTCACGGCTCAAAAACCCGCCTTAGGCGTCATGATGGCACCTAATCTCTAATACTGGGTAAGTCGATTGCTTGCAACAGCTAAACCAGTCAAGCATAATATTTTTAAAGTAGAGTTTAATATAAATACCGAAATAAAGGTGATACAAACCTACGCAACAATAATCACAATAATCCTCCCAAGACTAGGTAGTACAGAGTTACGAACTCTAGATGAATACATAGAAATATTACAAAATAAAATGCGATATTGTTCGAATAACGAATTAAAAGTACAATAAAAATAAAAAGGGCTCTAAGGGACTGCGATGACCAAGCAGCTCTATCTTGAATCCTCGCGGTCAAAAGCTAACTCTACCTAAGTCTGTTATCTCCAATACCTGGATCTGCACAAAAATGTGTAGAAGTGTAGTATGAGTACACCACGGTCGGTACCCAGTAAGTATCAAGACTAACCCCGGTGGAGTAGTGACGAGGTACAAGTCAGGACACTTACTAGTCATAATAACTTGTACAGTATATAAGTATAATAGCTAATAATGGAAGCAAGAATCAGTAAATGGCAACAAGGAATAAACATGTAATAATAAATCTAACTTCAATTAAAATAGGTTAATGGCTCTTAATAACTTCAACTTCAATTAATTGCTTAACAATAAACTCAAGAATGAAGGTATTTCCATGAAATAGTAACTTCACATTCTAATGTATAACATAAGCTAACAATGAAAGATATAGCATGAAATAGCAAATACGTCTAAATGCATGAGAATAACTCAACAACGAAGGGATATAATGTAATAGCAACTTCAAATAAGAATCATTTAACGATAAAAGAGGTAACAACTTCAAATAATCATATAAGAGTAAACTTGATAAATAATAGATAGAACATATGCTAACAACTTCAAATGAAGCCTGTAAGAGTAAACTTAACATGAATGATGTAGCATGCTATGACAAATGCGATAAAATGCATGAAAGAAGCCTAGGAGTATAAGCGGTCCAATACCACATATAAGCCCTAGTACGCACTCATCACCTTGCGTACGCATCTTTCACATAATTCAAATAATACAATCAACCCGAATCCTAAGGGGTTGTTCCCCCACACAAAGTTAGGCAAGATACTTACCTCAAAGAAGCTAATTTGTTTAAAAAGCCCTTCCCGTGTGAAACAACCTTCGAACGGCTCGAATCTAGCCAAAAATAACTTAATATCACAAACAAAAGCCATAGAAAATAATTCCGAATAATTCCTAAGGGCTCCCCCACACAAAGTTAGGTAAGATACTTACCTCAAACAAGCTAAATCAGTACTCTAAAAAGCCCTTCCCATGTGATACAACCTCCGGACGACTGTAATCTATCCAAAATAACTTAATATCATAAATAAAAGCCATAGAAAATAATTCTGGATAATAAAGCTTCGATCATTAATGAAAACCAAAAAGTCAACCCCGGGCCCGCACCTCGAAATTTGACAAAATCAACAAAACCCGAACACTCATTTCTATACGAGTCCAACCATATGAAAA